>JAEIIH010000018.1:0-12565 GCA_018904745.1 Drosophila orosa
GACCCAAAATATCAAGTGTTTTTGTATATTTTTATTTAAAAAGAAACAATTTTATTTTGTGACATTTATTTACATTTTCTTCCCACTGCTTAACCAGGACACAAACGTCACCTAAATTACCTTTTTGGCTAAGCTTTATCGTTTATTTTTAATTCAAATATTGAATTAATTACTATATTCTATATTGTATAGGTATATTTAATTTTTTATATTATTTTTGTGTTCTTTAAATTATTTATTAAATTTAGCTAGTAAAGTCTGGAAACGCTGATTACATTTTACTTACACTTTGGCGACCTCTAGCGGAAGAAAATAGCAACATTCGTCAAATAGCGCTGCCAGACAGCCAAAAATGTTCGCATCAAGCAGTGTTCAAATGTTTTCTGTTAAATTCAAAATTACAAATATTTAGACATTCCATTAAAAGCTTTTAATTTTCGCATTATAAATTGTAATTTTCGATATAACTAACAACGAGCGTTTTGAGCATAAAGTAACTGGTTGATTTGGAACTTCATATATATGTAGGCATGTATGTTTGATTCAATGAAATAAATCTAGTTTCGTAAGGAAATCAACACCGAGAAAAATGAGAGTTTGAACTTGAGGCACCCTTCAAACATTTTCCGGAGATTTCTCGGCTTTCTCGAAATCCTGAGGAAAGCCTATTTATATTCCCCAGGGAATCACACAGGAAACCTCGAGGTATCCCTAGTCATATTCCCTGGGGAATCGCAAAGGAATCCCGGAGGAATCCCTAGTCATATTCCCGGAGAATCGCACAGGAAACTCCGAGGAATCCCTAGTCATATTCCCGGAGAATCGCACAGGAAACTCCGAGGAATCCATAATCATATTCCCCGGGGAAATTCTATTTATACTTTCTTTTAAATTTAAAATTTAGAGTCTAAACTTCAGACATTGCATTAAAAATACTGAAGAAATAAATAAGAAAGCCTTTTAAGTTTCCCATTTTAAATTGAAATGTTCGATATAACTAACAAAGAGAGTTTTGAGCATAAAGTAATTGTTTGTTTTGTTAATTCAAATATGTACATATATGTATGTTTAATTCAATGAAATAAATGCGGTCCCCTACTAAGGAAATCAATACCAAGAAAGAGAGTTTAAACTTGGGGCACCTTACCAAGAAATCTTTTAAAATTATAACCAAATTTTTAATATATGCAAAGGCCAAACTTTTCCTGGCTCGTCACTAACTAAATATATAAGGAACAAGTTCTTACTCCGTATGCTAATGTTAGTTGTTTTCTAATCAGTTTATAATGAAATAATTAAAAACTGTAATAAGAATTTAAAATAAACAAGCGGTAAAAACAAAAAACAATAAGAGGAAAAGGCAACTCCTTTCGCTCGACTGATTTCCTGTTTTTGTAATACGATTTCCCAGCCCAACGCCATTCCAGTTGCCGTGCCAAAAGAAACGCAATTAAACTGGCTAAGTGACATCCAGTATCCACTATCCAGTATCCAGTCTCCAGTACTCAGAGACAGAGTCAGAATGAGAATCAGAATCAGAATCGGAATCTGAATCAGAACACCGCTGTGAAAAACACTCAAGAAAGTGTACCGACTGCCGCCAGCGGAAGTGACATTTTTGCCCACTTCGCACATATTCAATTAGGTGGATTTGCTAGCGAGATAAATTGATTAATTTGCCCGCAGCAGCACGGCATTTGCACAAAAGCCAACGTGTATAAATACAACAAGAACTCTGCAATCCGTCAGCAGTTGTTCTAGAACCAGTTTGCCGGCAAACAAACGTGTTGCCAACGTACGCCCACGCCTCCAGCATCGCCTTTGCTGCCAAACAAACACTCAACTGCCGGTAAGTAATAGTGTCTCGGATATTGAGTACCGATCCTCTGCACATACGTCACTGCTCCGAAAACTTAAGCCCCATCTTAAGAGTCACGCCCATAAATCGCTTGTGACGTATACGCCGCATGGGCTTTATCCATTACTCATACGCATACGTTGCGGCGCGTGTTGCCAATTAGTTAGGAAACATACAATTTGTGTCGCATAAAATTAACATAACTAAAAATTTTCCCACGATACCGTATTACCGATTATATTAGCTCATTCCGTAGCCATATAGCCATATTTCCATATTTTGTTTTGTCTGTTTCGGCCCGCTTGGAATAAATTGTAAATCGAAACCAGTTGCCAGTCGGCAGTGTGTCCGGTTGGAGGCAGGACAAAAGAATTCCTATTTAAGTTATTACTTTATTTCTCATATCACTGGGCATCTGGTCTTGGGCCCGTTCTACGCTTTACAATTTAACCATATTTTTTTACTGCATTTACAGCGCCATTAATTAATGGGCTCGCCAGTCGCATACGATTTGCATTCATTACGATTTCAGTTCAGTTCGGCTGTGTCCGTTCGCTCGACACTTCCTGATGCCATAGGCTTTTTAGTAGTTGCTTTTCGAAAAGAGCTTTTTGCTTTATCCATTTTAACTTTCTTTACCAAGTTCGGTGAATTTTTTCGTTTGCTCTTGAGAATCGGGGAAATTTCTGTAAGCCACTAAAAGTTGTTAAGAAAGAGCAAGAGATTTTTTAGCACACTGTAAGGAACTATAGGTATAGGGTATAAAGGTAACCTTATTATTCTTAATATTTATTTGACAAATATTATCAATAATAATAATGTATTATTTTAAAGAAACAATATTTAATAAATATTTTCTCATCTGTGACTTAATTGGAGCTGCTTCTTTGCATTCCTAAAATTCTGTTTGCTAAATGCCCGCACAAAAAACGCCATTAAATTTATTCCCATGAAAATTAAGCAAAATTCAGTATTCAAACATTTTTGTTTTATAGAGAAATATTTATTTTTTGCGTATCGTTTGCCAATTTGCATACGCTTAGCAACTATAATGGATATTTTATTGAGTTTGTACTGCTTTCGATTGGCTCAAACATCTGACGTATCTTAGCGCCACTGGGGCTGGCTGGTCGGACGACTTGTCTCGCATCTGCGACCGGCTTCCACAGTTGTTTTTTTATTTTATTCATATTTTTTTATTTTGTATTTTGCCGCTGCCTCGGGCTTCTTTACGCTGTTAAGCTTTCGCATCTGAGTTTGGGCCGAGAGCATATATAAAATAAGAAGACAAACGAGCGATAATAATTATTTCCACTCCGCTCTAGACAGACAACGGTCGCAATTCAGCCAGCTCTCCTAACCAAACCCATTGGAGTCTTAAATAGATATTACCATGAACTGCAAGCCCTTGATTTTGTGCACTTTCCTGGCAGTGGTACTCTGCCTGGTGCATTATGGAGGTGCACTGCCCGCCATCGGGCATTATACGCACAAGAGATTTGGTAAGTTTCCTGAAGCACCTTTCCTCTTGAAAATCGCATACTAATTTTACAATTTTGTCCCAAATTTTTCTTCAGATTCCATGGGCGGCATTGACTTTATTCAGGTTGGTAATCAGAATTAATTGCAATTACTTCTTTAAAATTAATAATTTGGTAGAGTAAAACTATAAAATATTTCTGTAATAGCTTAGCTTCTATGTAAATTGTAATAAGAACAAGAATAAGAAGATCGTAGAACCAAATTCATTTAGAACTTGGAAAACTATTATAAAGCTTTAGTTCTCTCATGAAACAGATTGTCTAATATTTAATCATTTGCATTTAGAATTTATTTATTTATATCTTTACTTTCATTTATCACACAGGTCTGTCTGAATAACTGCGTCCAGTGCAAGACCATGCTGGGGGACTACTTCCAGGGCCAGACTTGTGCTCTATCCTGCCTCAAGTTCAAGGGCAAGGCGATTCCCGACTGCGAGGATATAGCCTCCATAGCTCCGTTTCTAAATGCTCTCGAGTAAGTTCCCAGCGAAGAAGCGGATCTTGTGCGGTGTGCGAGGTGTGTGGATATGGATATTGGATATGGATGTGTCTGCTTTTATGGCCTGTGACTCAGGTGTGGATTTATTTGGGTCAATGCGACGCCGATGCTCAACACGAATCTTGGCGATCTTGGCTGCTGATGTCGACCACAACGATGATGAAACTGACTTTGCTAAAAAAAAAACTGAATTTCCAGCGCGAAACCAAAGAGTTCCTATTAATGTGTAATTGTATAGTAAATAAACAAATTCTTTAGAAAAACTTTCAACGTGACTTTTGGGTTAAGTAAGGTTTCCCAGTTAATTTAAAGGGATTAACAAAAGAGAATTTAGATCATAGTCTCTTTGTAAACTGTATAAACATTTACAAGAAATATAGATTATCCTTTACTTACCTGAGATATTGGGGATACATTATTTAAACAATATAAGAAATGGAGAACAAGGAAAAGTTATAGTTAACCCTAAATTTCTCCATAATGCTTTTTTGTTTTAATTTTATTTAAAAAATACTTGCATATACAAAAACTTACATCGATACATATTTTAAAAGTTATTCATGTTTTCTTTATCGCTTGTTTCCGATTGCTTCGATATGCTTTAACTTAATCGCTCTATTTCTGCTATTTAATAATAATATATACAGAGAATGTATGGGTCATGCACGGAAATGCTGGAAAAAGCTCTGGAGAAAATGGCAGTGTCAAAACTACTACTGACTGGCTAAAGAAGTGATTAATGGGCGGGGTGGATGGTGGGGAAAGACTAGTAAGGAGACTAAGCTGTGAGAAAAAAAAGGATGGAACAGGACGTCCCGAGACGGAAGTTACAGATACAGACGTTGGATGCCGAAAAATGAATCGAGATTGTTGAACGAAACGTGGAAAACACAAATGGCAGTTACTTCCTAAAGTTCAGCAGCGTGTCTGGTATTTCATTGATGTAGTTCTGAAAAATATATGAGTATGCGAGTAAGTATCGGAGTTGGTGAGAGCCTCTACTTGAACTTACATAGAGCGAGGGATCTACGCCATGGCCGCCAAAGTCCGCCCACTTGGTCAGATCGATCGAGGGAATGATACCGCTCTTGCAGGGCACTCGGGGATTGCTGAAATGTAAGCGAATAATTAATAAAATAAATCCAAATTCTCTGATTAACTAATACATACATTTCGTGGTCCGGCAGCACCATGGGATAGATCTGCACGGTGTCAATCAAGTCGGTGTTGTCGCAGATTAGTCGGGACAGCTTCGCCTTGCGGATCTCCTGCAGCTGCTCTGGGGTGAAGGAGGATGGCTGGTTGGGCAGCTCGTACCAGAAGCGGTCTCCTCGGCGCAGATAACTCATCTGGGTGGCAATGACACAGGCAAAGGTCGGTCCCAGCATCGAGCCGGGCAGGGATTTCTCCGAGACGCCGCCAGACCAAAGATCAATATCAGCAGGGTGTCTGTCAATATATCAGATAGGTTATATGATATTTTGGACATTCATATAGTAAATGAAGCTGAATGTCACTTCATTAAACTGGAAAAGGTTATCTAATTCTCTTTATTAATAGTTAAGACTCACTCAAATATGCTGCCGTAGCGCAGAACCGTCTCATTGGGCATGGAGCCGTACATCTCGTCCCAGGTGTTTGAGGTGGGCAGTCCGCAGAATTTACGGAACTCCATGTAGCCGGGAATGCCGAACTCGCGGCCACGCTGCATGTTGAACGACACCAGATCCATGCCGAAGCGGGCGCCCTCCTTCTTGAAGAGATGGTTGGTTACCTCTTGCGTGATAGAGTCGTCCATGGCCTGGGCCACCTGGTTCATCAGGCCCATGAAGTACTCGTCCAGGACTCCGGCGCGGTAGAGGTCGTAGGGTCTGCGAATGAGGTCAGACAGTCGCTTCGAGGCAATAAACTTGTGTGCCTTGGACCATCGCTCCACCGCTGTGGGCAGCAGGGAGTGGCCAAAGCGGAAGGCGGCTCCTGCAAAGGAGTCAATGATGCCGGGATTCACTGTAGAGTCATAGCCGTCCCAGTAGCCATCCTTCTGCAGAACCAAGCCGAACTTCTCCATCACCTCTTTGCCCAGCAGAATGGGCAGGAACTCGTTGAATGTTACGTGCTGGACGATGGCAATGTTGATGCGTCGGGCCTCCTGGAAAAGGGTCTCGTCGTCCCAGTGCTTGTTGATCTGCGACAGGCCTGTGGCCAGGCGGTTGTGCTCCCGGGCCATCAGAGTGTGCATGCAGGTGAGCACCAGCTGCTCGTTCACCCGGATCTCGCCGCCCTCGAAGCAGTACATGCTCTTGTTGGGCCGCGTGCAACCCTCGTCCGGAATGTCCAGCTTGAGGGGCAGCAGATCCTTCAGGCCGTACTCCTGGAACACGGGATTCATGCGCATCAGTCCGCCGTAGCCAGTGCGAAGCTTGCGAGCAAAGGCCTCCTTCACTCCGTAAACGGTATTGGCATCGATGACACCGGTCAAGGTGTTGAACTGCTGACGGGATCCTGGAGAGAAAAAGTACATACGTATACAATTATATCTTAAGGCGATTTAAAGGTATTGTAAAGATCCTATTTTTTGGTTTAAATGTTCAAATTTAAAAATGATTAAATTAAAAGAATTCTCTTAAAAAGTTATTGCATATACAAATCTCTATAAAGATGTATTATATATTTCGAGTTTAAATTAATTTAATATACTTTATATTAAAATCAGAAGAATATTTATCAATTTCACTGTTTTACACTTCTACAAAGTACTCAAACTTTTTTCTTTCTGTGCCTTTTAGAGCGGAAAACTCACCTAATTTGCAGCCTGGTCGCGGGGAGGGGAAGCCGCGCACGAAATCAATGCACTTGACATTAAACAGACGGTAGAAGTAATCGTCATCGGGCACGCGGATCTCGTTGCAGTACGGATGCTTCAGATGCATCGGCCGCTTGCAGCACTCCTCGGGGTCGTTGCGGTTAATGGGATCTGAAATCGGAGATTGCACCAACATTAGATCTCCGTTCACACCATTAAAACATAGACAAATTTATTATACCTAAAGTATACGTTTTTTAATAGCAATTCAATCGAAAGCTTTTTTTTGATAGTTACATAAAATAGTTAATATCCAAACGAAACATATACTAGTCGGTGTCTGGTAAAATAATATAGGATAATAAATTTATACGCTTATGAGATCGTACTAGCGACTATTAAA
This sequence comes from Drosophila orosa, assembly GCA_018904745.1. NCBI lineage: Eukaryota > Metazoa > Arthropoda > Insecta > Diptera > Drosophilidae > Drosophila > Drosophila orosa. Next base: position 7,108 of record JAEIIH010000018.1, read on the forward strand.
ATGTATTCAAATTTTCATAGTTCCTAAAATGTATTCTAATTTATATGTATTACGTTTTTAACCAACTCACCCAGCGGCGTTCCCGTAAGCGTAAAGTCGTGATCCATGAACTGGCCCCAGGCGATGACCATCACGGTGCCGGCATGATCGTGGTAGCCGTCGTCGGGATGCATGGTGCGGGAGACCACTCGCGAGAAGGGCAGATCCCGGCCAGTCACCGAGATCCTGGGTGCATTGATACCGTCCGCATATAGCGGTCCAATCAGGCGCTGGAACGGAGAATTGGCTGCCCCCCAGGTGGGGTGCTCGATGTTGTTGCAGAGGCCATCAAAGCGACGGTACTTCCCCGGACGACACTCCACGCCGGCGAAGAAGGGCGGACACACCTCCCGGATCAGGGTCTTGGATGTGTCGATGGTGGGCAGACCCTTCTCGATCTCCTCGTAGGACAAGCCGTAGCTAAAGAAAAACAATTATAAATGGAATTAAACGAATCTGTCGGGTGTAATTATCGCTGCATCTTAACGCAACTGCGGATATCGCTCAACTTGGCTTTTCCTGCCGCTGCTTTTTCTGCGTGTAAGCTTGAGATTTTTATTGGAAAATTGCAAAATTATCGTATTAGCCCAGTTAGCAAACGGACCGCAATTAACGCGCTTTTCGACTGGACGACAGATATTGATGTTGATGCCTGACGTTGACAGTGGCAAATTTTTATATACTTTCAATTGGTATCTGAGTTTTTTTGGCCTGTGATTTTTATGCTGACAAACTGGTATTTGGTTGGCGGAGGAAGCTGAGGAAAGAGTGTGCCGCCAAAGGGACCGCCACCAGCTCTTCCTCGAGTGCATGAGAAAGCAAGAAAAACCAAAAGGGAAACTGCGTCCGGCCGCCAGCTGTTGCATTGTATGGAGTTGGGAAATAAAAAACTGTGAAACTTCACAGTCAATTGGGCCTGTAATTTACCTTCAGCAGGGTGTTGTGGGTCGAAAAGCGTGAAAGTACAGAGACTGGAGATCTATAATAGTCCATGATTGATTTACAGGGGCTATTCGCCTCTCAAAGACGCATCATTGTCTCAATAGAATGCCATAAACCCAGGCAGCGGGGCAGCTACTGCAATGGCCGTTTACAACATGTTATTAGCCATAATCAAAAGATTATACAACGGCAATTCAGATGTTGCAGCTGCAGATGAAGATGCTGCCGTAGAAGACGCCGCTCTCTGGACCGAAGCCCGTCTTAGACAACGAGTCTGAGTGAAAGTCGCACATGGGGAGGTGACGATCTTTAAGGCTAGCCAAGACTGCAAAACTGCGGTCAACTGACTCGCCAACCCGCTTACCCAGATTCCACTCCCCTGCACAGCGAGAAATATTGACTAAATAGTTGTTGTATTTTTAAATATGACATCTGGAGGAAACTCTTAAGAAAAGCTTGATTTTGGTAAAGAAGCGGGGAAATAAATGTTGTTAGTTCAATCTCCCCCAGTGCAGGGGCCAATCGTTGTAAACCCAAACTGGAAATGCTGTGCGGCGTCTTCCGCAGCTTCTTCTCGTGGGGGGCAGTCACATGACGAGGGTTTCATTTTCAGGGGGCACCAACGAGGGGAGTCACGCGCACTCTCACTGGCTTACTGGCTCACTGGCTCACTCGCTGTTAGCCAAGCCAAAGCGGTCCGTTGCATAATCCCCAGCCCCATCGCCATCGCCATCCGCATCTCCATCCACATTCACATCCCCATCCCCATCCCCATCTCCGCCCGACTCTGGGCTTGCATTTGTTTACATTTTGGCGCTGCGAGCTCCGCAAATAGCTGCAAATATTTCTGTGTGGCAAAAATGCGGTTGCGCCAGTTGGGAAGAAGGCTTCGACGAGCTCTCGAATGCACTTCTTCGGCTGCCAGCTACGACTGGCCATCAGTCAAAGCCGCTGACAATTAGCATTTGCATGTGCCAAACTTTCAAAAAGAACCGAGGCACACAGCCAGAAAATGTGGATCACTTTTTGGATAGTTATCATTATTAAAATATAAATAGTATATTAAACTGTTAAAGTTTAAAGTTTAATTAATTCCCTCCTAAACTTGTTCCTTATTAAATAAAGGGAAAATGTATCTATTGTTTGAAAGATGGTATTTTTTTCTGTGCCGATGCCTTCGAGCTTGAGTTCCGATTTGTGGCGAGCGTAGAACCTTGGAGGCAAGAAAAGGCTCATGCATATTTGATGACTGCAGGCGGTCTTTTCGGCGGTTTACTGGTGCAGTGGCTCGGTGGTGCACCATTCCACAGAACGGAGCAGTGGTGCACGACTTAACTGCCTTGTCATGCGTGATTTGGCAATCGTTATTAGCGCCGAGGGACATGGTCGCAGTTGGAGCGGAGGAGATTTAGATAGTGGGCGTGCCAGGGCAACTTTCAAATGCGTTTAGCGCTGATTACTTACGTGCGGGCCAATTGGATGGAAATGTCGAGCAGCAGTTCGCCCACAGTGGCCAGTTCCTCTGGCTTCCAGTCCGACTTTGGTTGGGCCACATCTGCAAAAAATGCATTGGATTAGTGAACAGCCTTATGTATTTAATCGAATACAACGGAAGTTGTTGGCAACAAACTTTGCTAATCTAAATTAAATTAAAATTGAAATATTTCTTTACAGAATCAAAAACTCAATTTTTATCAGAAAATATCCCACACAATTAGTTCCCAAATAAATGCATGTAATTTCTCATAATCATTTATATGAAACTAATGCCCTTCGATTTTCTCAAGGAGTTATACAGAAATTATATATACTCAAATATTCAGCTATAATTTGCCAAACATAATGATCCATTATTAAATAACTATATCTCTATTACTCACGAATTCGCTTGCGTGCATCCAAGTAGGCGGCGTTGATGGCATCGTAGGTGATGCAAGTTCCCGGTCCATTGTTATAGGGGCTCCTGCAAGTAAATTGAAGTGAAAGTGATTTCAATTGACTGTAACTGGCAATTTGTCCCTTATCACATGCTAACCACAAACCCAACCCGCACACACGCCTCCTCTGGGAGGCCTGCGCAGTGCCAGATAACCAAATTATTGCCGGGCCAACGAGCTAAAAAGCCACGTTGAAAGAACAAAGCCAAGTTATGCGTTCAGTTGCGAACTTGACGCGGCCAGGGGCAGTAGCAACATTGGAATGAAGAATAAAGAAGATCTCGAGCAGGCTCGGAGTAGGCTTGTGGAAATACTGAGTGTCCATAAGGCCGACTATCGGAATGGAAATATTCAGGAATTGTTGCAGAAATACTGCCAAGGACGTCGCGGCCACCAAAAGGGGCTAAAGTGGTTAAAATTAGTTGTGCTGCTTATTTTCCTTTACCTCATTGGAAAATACTATTATGAGGAACTTCAGGGAAAGGTAAACTTTAATTTCTTTGCTGATTTACTTTCAATTTTATTACTTTTTTAATTTCAAATTAATGTTTAAACATTATAGAACTGTGTCCTTTCTTTGCCACGCACCTTGCGTTATGCCCTCCGACCACCCGAGAGTTGTGATTTTTGTGAAAATATTAAGCATGTGCCACGTCTTGAAAAGATTAGCCCCCAGGAGTTTGAGCAAAAGTTTGCCTATAGCGCCGCCCCAGTTATCGTCAGTGATGCCACACAAAATTGGACAGCAGTTTCGGTAACGTTGAGACAATAATATAAACTGAGTACAAATAATATAATTATCTTATTTAGCTCTTTAACTATTGGTACTTTCGTGATGTCTATGCGAAGGCCAAGCAAAAGCAACACATAAGGGAGTGCCAGTTTCTGCCATATAAGACAGGATTCCAGGACATATACGAAGCATTAGATATGCCCGAGAATCGGGTTAATTTGAAGCCGGGTGAGCAGCCTTGGTATTTTGGCTGGAGCAATTGCCATGCCGAAACGGCAGAGGAATTCCGGCGGCACTACGGAAGACCCTACTTTCTGCCCGAGAGTTCGGAGAATAATGCAGTCGACTGGTTCTTCATAGGTAGCTCCGGGCTGGGCGCTCAAATGCATGTGAGTAAGGCGGATAGCAACCTGTCATTACTCATATTTATGCTTCTCAAACCTTTCCACCCTCAGCTCTCTCCATACAATTAGCAGGAATCCATAAAAGCTTTACGATTTAATTTTAAAGCTGTCGGACTTTCCTACTTATTAGCAGAGCGAAGTCTCTTCAAATTTTAGCGAAAATAAATCATAAAATATTGTCTGGATTGATTTAAAACATTTATTTTCTCAGATTGACAACGTGAGACTGCCGTCATGGCAGGCGCAGTTGGCGGGCAGCAAACGTTGGCTACTGGTTCCACCTCCCGAGTGCTACCTGCAGTGCAAGAGCTTCGATGTGGTCGTTCAGCAGGGCGATATAAGTAAGTAATATTTATTTGGTTCAATTAGAGCAAAAAAAAATTAAAGATTTAAGGGAATTTCTTGTCAAAGAAGACTAATTGAATCCCTGAAAACTACTACTACTCCTGTGGAAGCCTACGCCTACCTTGAGCCCATAAATAAACTGACTTTCTTGGCCTTCTTGCAGTTGTGCTGGACACGAACAAATGGTACCACCAGACCTTTGTGCAGCCGGGAGCCATCAGTCTGACCATTGGCGCGGAGTACGACTAACTTGGACCGGCTGCCAGTGGGTTTTCCTCGTGACAGGAAACGGCGGCTGCCCCAACATCTCCATCTGCAGACGGGACAAGCCAAACACAGACAAATATGGCCAACTGTAACTGTTACAGTAACAAACTTAACTTTAACATTGCATTTTGCCAGCCATATTACTCGCTTTTCGCCAGCCGGTTTGTTAATTAAATGCCAAAAACACGCAAATTTCTTATGTCGAGCAGCTGCTGCGCTCTGTGGCCCGGGAAAATCTAACCAAAAATGGGGGCCGGCAGGCAACTTCCTCGAATGGTGCGACATGTAAAACGCGTGTCAGGCGACAACGATGCGTGTTAACAATGCGTAAGTATTAAGTAATTACAACAACATCAAAAGCAGCCTCGGCCGATGAAAATATTCAGAGAAAATGCACGACGAGACGATCGGCATAAGAAGCATGGCCAGCACACGCAATGCAAAACCATTTCGGCTAAGATCTGCATTTTTCATGATCTTGCAGGCATTTTACTCTTTCCAATGGGTACTTATCTTTTGTTCTAAATTGTTATACCCTTGCAGGGTATTATAATTTTAGTCAGAAGCTTGCAACGTAGTGAAGGAGTCATTTTCGACCCTATAAAGTCTATATATTCTTGATCAGCATCAACAACCGAGTCGATCTAGCCATGTCCGTCTGTTTTATAAAAATCTGACAATTATATTATATAGCTGCCATGGAAACGAAAATTAAATCGAGAGGGAAATGCCAAATGCAATGAAGGAACAAATATTTACTGATAACAAAAAAAATACTTGGTTGTTTGCCC
>JAEIIH010000023.1:0-16246 GCA_018904745.1 Drosophila orosa
CAAAAGTCATATAATATGTATAATTTATTATAACGTAATGAAATATAGTATAGTAATACAATAATTTAATATGTATGTTAAAATTAATTATTTTCAGATCAAGAAATTCCGTTTTAAAGTATGAACAAATCATTGCTCTTTACGTTCTACTATTTTGTAAGGTCTAAGATCACTTTCAGAAATAAAACAAACTTCATTCTATTTTAATAACAAACAACGTTTCATTAAGATTTTATCTTATATTTTGGGGAAATGTATAGAGCCCAAAAGAAACAACAAAAAATCCTAGAAGGAAAGGTTCCCAATTATTACTTACCTTGCCAAAATGGCTTCCAAAAGGAATACCGTTCAATCCTGAGCCATTTACTAATAGCTTAATTAGTTAAATTACCCAGATTTACATTTATTTGAATACTAATATCAATTAACTAATTCCCGTTTGAATGAAAGAGCCAACACACCGAACTCGATTATTACTGCTTGTTTATTCTGGTTTGAATGTATTTGGTTTGTCTTGACATTGGCATTTTTAATTGTTTACAGTTCTCTATGGTTTTGTTTTTGTTTTATTTTTGCTTTTTTCTTCTTGCTTTTTTAATCGTTACAACGATTTACATTTGGTTTTTACTCCGCTTAAACATTAAGTTGATATCCGCTTGGGTTGAAGCTAAATGCAAATGAAACATTCATATTTTATCCAATATTTTATGCATCATTAAATAATCCATTAATTAACAATTAGTCGCGCGTGTGTATGCGTGTGTATATGTGTATGTGTGTGTGTGCGAGTTCATTTACGTGTATCCGTTCACATCATTAAAGCAAATATTTACAGTTATATGGGATCTGTGGGTGAGTGTGTGTGTGTGTGTGCGCGGAGCTTAACGGGAATCACACGGACAGCCCAGGTGTGTCTGTGGGTGTAATTTAAATTGCATTCGTGATAGGTAAATAATGCAGTTTACGGCCGAGGGCTCTCTAATTTCCATCGCTGATCGATAAGCTATACACATCCCACACGCCACATTCCATGCAGTCCATGAATCCTGGGCCCATTTAGCTACCATTAATCAGCCTGGTTAATATCGTGGCCATTAAGCCCGCCAACGCGCTCCCCGCCGCACCGCGCCAGAGGCTGCGAGCCGAGGATTTGGCGAAATAGGTCTCCAAGAAGCCACGAAGTCCGGTGCCCGACGACAGTGTCACTGCAATGGTTAAATCAGATGCATTTGTGCAGTGAGAACAATATAATTTAGTTTGAAAATCAAAACAAAGAAAATAAAATACAAAATTCCAGGGAATGCTAAAGAAATTAGAAGGTTGTTAAAAATCTTTAAACAAAAATTATGCACTTTCCAATAAGAAAGTAATTTACGGTGGATTTGGCACCTTTCATTGCATATTTTTGATACATTTCTAAGGGTTTTTAAAACCCATAGTGATTCCGGATGATCTTTTGTTTGTTAAGATTTTTTAACACAAAATATTATGCAATAAATAAATTCTCTCTCAGTGCTCTCTTGCTGTTTGCAGTTACTGCATTTGTGGATTACCTCTGGCCGGCACCGGATCCTTTTGCGGTGTACCCAGCTCGATTTCCTTGTACTCCTGATAGAAATCGCCAATTTGCGCCGTGCATCGCAGGACGAGGCCCCCGCCTCCTGAGCCGCCGGCCATCTGCAGTGCGTTTGTAAGGCCATTGCCATTGACATTGACATTGCCATTACCATTTCCATTTCCATGGGCACTGGAGCCGGCCACAAAGTGAACCGCCTGCAGCTGCAGCTTCAGACTGAGCCGGGATGCAATCAGATTGTCAACCGATCGAATATACTGCGTTTCCTCCGTGGTTACCTGTCGCAAATAGATATGACGAGATATATTTAAATTATGGTGACATTATTGTGTGTTGTTGTTCTTAATAAGTTGTATATTTTAATCAATCCATAACGCAAAAGGCCCTTATTTATAATCAAATGCTATAGTTTGACTTCTGTTTATAACTGATCAAGTTAAGTAAAAATCCTTTACTGCTATTTTCCCGACCCCCATTGTAGCCGAGTGAGCCATCAAATCAATCGCTGTATTTCAACCACAATATTGTTTTGGTTTTCGTCATTTTGAATACTAATCGAATGCCCCTGCAAGCTGCTAAAGTATGCTTTAAAATATTCATGGCATGCTTCCAGCTGCAATTGCAGTTGCAACTGATTTTCTCTTCCGCTTCCGTAGCCGTCCCTTTCCTCCCCTCCACCGCCAAGGGCGTATGGCCCCTCGCCTTTTGCACAAGCCAGAGAATAATGTTCCAGCATGCAGGCAGAAAGGAGAAATAAAATCAGCAAAAGGAGCGAAAGGGGAAAAAAATTGTAGAGTTTCGCTTCGAGTTTTGTGCAACTGCATATGAATGGCAATTTGTCGTCTGTCTGCCTGGCTGTCCAGCTCCCCCACAACTGACCCCTCGTTTCTGTCTGTGTACATATATTTGTGGGTGAATGTGTGTGTGAGTGGGGGTTATTACAAGCATGTTGCACTTGGGGCCATGGCTGCTTGCCAGTGACCAAGCCTTTGACCAACTCACTGCGGAAAAATTCGTTTACTTTGCTTAATGTCTTTGTTTAATAAATCCTAAGAAATAAGACTCTTTTCAATATTTAATTTTAAATTTTTAATGGTTAATTGCAGGATCTAAAACATGGATTTAAATATTTACAGAGGTTTCGCGATATATTACTAATGGGCTTTCCATAATAAGTATTCCCCAACTGAAGCAATCAATGAATTTCAAAAAGTTTACAGTGGGTTTTACTCATCTGATAGCAGGCTTTTAATAATTCTCAAGTGACAAAATAATAATTACCTTTAAAGTGATGTTATTTTAACACTCTTTAAATCATTTAAAGTTAATTTTGAACAAATACGTTCTGTTATGTAAATAAAGAAGCCAGTTCTTTTCGCCGAGTGCAGCAGGAAAGTGTGCTGGAAAATGCAATGGAAACTGCGAGGCGAAGGAAACGGATCCTGAGAGCGAACGAAACGAACGGACATGGGCATGTCATATTTTGTTGTTGTTTGTGGCGAGTTGTTGTCCTTTTTGCAGTTGTTGTTCTTGCTGTTATTGTTGCTGTTGTTGGGACTGCTGCTGGCATTGCTGCCATTTAAAAAGGAGTTTTCAATGTTACACACAACTATGGCAACAACAGAAACATCAAGAGACACTTATTCACTCATCCGCCTGGTTGGTTCTTTCGCCTCTGCAAGTGTCCGGCATTTTGTTCGAGTGTATGTATGTCTACGTGCTTGTTTGTGTGAAGGATGTTCGCTTGGTGTTGCTGTTGCTGCTAAAAAACTGTTTATTTGATGCCTTTTGAGAAGCGCTGAAAATTTCATTTCCGCCATGACACCAACAGCAGCGCCTAAGTCTGACTTCTGATGCATATTTTATATATATTTCTGTTGCTGTTCTTTTTTTTCCATTTTAACGCGTATGCATATGCAATGCGACACTGCCGTGCTTTCCGAGCTTTCCGCTTCATTTGCCCGAGTCTCTTCTCGCTGCACAATTTCCTTTTGGCGCGAAAAGAAAACTCTAAACTGCCGTGTGCAATGCTTTTAGTCGCAAATGGCGCATCGTCCATTGTTGCGAGAAAAAAAATATATAGCATATATATAGATGTGTGAGGAAATGCAGGCGCCATTTTGAAAACGCTCACGCTGCCATTTCCGCTCGGCTGCATGTCCTGTTGCTGATTCACACCCACCTCCAGTGTCCCGTGTCCCGTGTTCCGTGTCCTAGTTCCCCCTTTTCAAAGTTCACATGACAACCTGGGCTTAGCCGCCGCGAAAGATGCGCCGGAAAACTCGCTGGCAATTTAAATACAATAAATATGCATTTCATTTCCACTTACAAACTCATTTGAGCGCCATTTACTTATGCATGTATTTCGGGGGCGCCCCTTCAAGAGATAAAGGTGTAAGATATTACGGGTTTGGCGGGAATTTGGGTCAGCTAAGGGGATGCACTGCGGAAAACACTCTCCTAAAGTCGAAACTCTATTTCTAAATTATTTCTTTTATATTTTTCAACATAAGCTAGTACACCAAGCTTACAATCAGAGATAAACTGTGGGAAATGGCTTAAACTGTATTAAATTTAACTTAATTTTAGGTGGAATCAGTTAAGTATTATTAGATAACCTCAGCTTTTTCTGCAATAATTATCTTAGGATTTCCGTAGTTATTTTCTTGTGCAATTTACTTTGATTTTACATTAAATTTCTCCGAGAAATCTCTTATGCTTAGCCAAAACTTAATTTCAATTTACATTAAATTCGATTTTTCTCTCTGCAGGAACCCCTAAGGATCTCTTCACCTTCATTTCCTCACCACTCACCCACAACATTAAAAGCAAAAGCGCTTTATTGCCGAGCGTTCTCTTTTTGTTGTCGGTCGCCTTTTAACCCTTTTTACGAACAGCAGCTCACACATACATATATACAAACACTCACACACACCCACTTGCCCATTTTGTTTTGGGTTTTGTGCGTTTTTTGGCTTATCCTTTTTATTTTATTTGAATTTTATTTTTATTTTTATGCTGGCAGCGGAAAAGCCCAGACGACGCAGCCACATAAAAAGTCATTTTCAGTTTGCTCTCCCGCAAGAACCTCTGTCCTACTCTGTCGCTGTCGCTGTCCCACTCTTTCTCCACATTTTCCGTCCCTCTCTGCGGCTATCCCTGTCCCTATCTGGCTCTGCCGATTTAATGCCGCGTAATTTACGAGACACTCTTAAGAAGCCAAGCGCTTTAATTAAGCATGTGGCTGAGGCAGCGACCCGAAAGTGAAAATACCCTCATATTTCTTGTGATTTACCTTTATGGCATCGAGAACCTTCAACCTCTTGGCAATTAAACGAGCATTTCGCATTTGCTGGCCTAAACATTTTGGCCCTTGCAAATTGTTTTCAAACAACGTTGGCTAGCATAAAGTCGGCTTGTGTTTGTGTTTCTGTTTCTGTTTCTGTTTCGGGGTCCTTGCTGCTATCTGGGCAACTTCATTTTGATGACCTGGCAATTAATATCGTCTTGATAATTTCTGCCTAGATGGGATTATGCAAATTGTGTGGAAAACACACACAGGCGCCCGAATTTATTTCTGATTTTATTGTTAACATTGCCGAATTGCATTTGATGTTCCTCGCTAATTGGCTTGGGCTGGCTGGCTGCCTGCTCGGCTCATATTTGAATGTACCAAATGCCTCGGCTTTAATTAGCTTAAATTTCTGACCGATTCCGGAACGCACTTATCGATTTCCCTCAGGCAGCCATTAATCATGGTCTAAGCCAAGCTTTAATTATGTCCTTAGTTTTGCTGTGCTCAATAAATAATTTATCAAAAATCGATGGCCGCACAAATCCGCATGTCTAATGGTCAGACTTTGGCCCTAATCCCAACTAATTCCCCTGAATCATCAGGGGGAAAAAAACATAGAAGGGCAGCCGGGAGAAGACCAACACATTTTGAGCTACTTTTCCATTAATATGACAGAAACTTTTTAACAAATTATGTGAGTCGTTAAAGTTTTTTTCGCCCCCCTAACTGGCAGTGGGTCACACACATGTGGACCAGATATATATGTATATACTATATATAATCGTAAGTGCCAAGGGAGGAGCTTTAATCTTGAACTCAACACGTGCTGGGTCAATGCTTTCAGCTCGGAATTATTTATGGCATTGTTTTGTGTGACAGAGTATTATCCCCGGGTTTCCATCTAATTTAAAGAGCGAGAACAGCTCCGGCGTGCGGATCATAATTCAATATCAAAAAGGCATCTAATGCTCAGGCATATGAAACTAAATTGCATGGCCATTGCCACCGAAATGGAGGCTATACTTTTGCTATCCCCTTTTCGTTTTTTCTGACAACATAAACAGAGTACACAGGGGAAAATAAATATCGGCATATATGAGGCGTTTCAAGGCTTACCAATCAAATACAAACATATTCCTCTAATATCTTTTAAATCAAAGCCTAAGCTATGCGTCTAGACACAATCAACAGAATTCTTTATTTTCACCCACTTAACAATAAGAAGAGTTTCGAAAGAAATTTGAATGGATACCCATATTATTCTCCCTGTGTAAACATAAAATTTTATGTGACAGACGGGGAAGATTCGGCCTCGAACACAGCGGCGTACTTTTGTCTCGGCTTTTGTCATTAGTTGGCTGCAAAGAAGTCTAGATAAAATGTTAAACGGCCTGCATGCGAGTCCTGTGGGCTGCTGCGTGTGTGTGTGTGTGTGGGTGTCGATGCCCCAAAAAGTAGACTACAGCCGGCAGATATAAAGCGACAGGATAAGACACTCACTGGCGCATGAGGCCAGGAAAAAATAGAAAAGGAGAGAGAGAGAAAACAAAGCAGACGGACAGAGGAGGACACGTTATGTCTGATGATGTGGGTAGACATAATATAAAAATTTATGAAGCGTTTAATAAGTTTTCTTCTTGTTGTTCTTTTTTTTCTCCTGTGCCCGCACACTCTGGGAAATTGTAGAAAAGTTGAATTCGTTCAGCGGGCGTGTCAACTGAAAATTTGTTCATCTCGTAAATTCATTTAAAAACCGTTGTCCTTTGTCCTCTGTCCCTTTGTCCGTGGTCCATGCTGTCCACTGGCCCGTCCGGCAATTTCGTTTTTGCCACAAGTTGAACGTAATTTATTTTATGTCTCGGCTATGATTAATAACATTGGGGCCAAGGAGAAAAAAGGGAGCAACAAAATAAAAAAATAAAGGATTTCGGGGCTAGGTCAAAGAATTGGGATCTGGCATTGCTTTAAACCGATTGCCGGAAGCATTTCTCTGTTGATTTATGCAACTGATTAGCGGCCCCGCAGAATTGATGCACAAATGGAAGCGCCCCCGAATGACTAATGATGGTTCGCATATATGCTCGCATACTGTTAAGGTTAAAATGTGGATCTGGCAAATCTGACAGACTTATTTGAATAAACTAGGATTTGATTTCGTTAAATTATACAATTATTTATATGCAAAAAAAGAGTTGGTCTTTACCTTGAAATTTGTTTTAAAAAAATGGCATAGTTTGTATACATGTCTGAAATAAAATATATATTTCCGCTGACTATTTATATTATTTCTATGGCATCTTTGGTTCTACTTTTTCCACCTCCACTGTGCATATGCATATGTCTTGCCTGTGCCTACCCTCTCACCCCCTCATATCGTTATGATAAATGACAAAAAAGGGAAAATCTCACAATCAAATCAGAGGACGAAGCCAGGCGCAAAACCCTTTTTTGCTTTATTGACTCCATTTTGCCCACAAGCGGTTTTTCGCCCCGACGGTTTCTTGGCCTGGGTTTTTCGCCTTGAGATTTTTAATTAAGTAGGTAAGATGAGAAGCCGAGTCGAGCTGCCTTGTAATTCAGTCGCTTGGCTTTGATTAAATTACATCATATTCATAAATAAAGGACAAATTTTGTGAGGCACGTCGCCTTGGATTAAACGAAAGCCACACATGTTCCCAAAAGCGGAGCAGTGGTGGTAGCCATTATAAAGGATTTACGATGCCGTTAGGCAAGTCAAAGCTGTTTAATTAGGCAAATCCCCCACGCACTTGGCCCGAAACTTCTTGATACAGTCGGGGCATTAATTAAGAATCAATGCAGGGCTTGATGTAAGACTTCTTAATTGTCGATTGTAAAGCGTTTCACCCTGGGGGTCGCGGTAATTTCGAGATAAGATCGTACCCATGGTCATATGAATGTTTCAAATACTTTATTGGATTTTAATTTATAGAATATTTGTACTTGGTAATTATTTAAAATTTAGATTAAACCTTCAAATATTCCAAAGATATTATTTATAGAATCATTCTTCTAATTCTACTTATACTTCGATAACTCTAATTATTTATCTTCAAGGATTCTTAAATTTGGCAAATGTAGATTCAACCTTGGAATATTTGACAAAATGTCCCTATTTTAACTAATCTAACAATATTTTTGGACTCACCGGTATATTGTTGATGGTAAATCGTAGTTCTGCCCGCGGTCTAGAGGGCAGAGTGCTGCAGTTGGCCCGCAGAACATCGCCGGGCTCATAGCGCGTATGCTCCGTAAAAAGCTGAGGACGCTTCTCAGGATACTCTGAAAATATTGGGATTTTTTTTTCAAATAAATATTCATACATTTTGAAATCTGAATTCGGGAACAAGGTCGTTAAAATAAGGAGGAGATGGGGAGTTTGAAAAAGATTAAAACGCGTCGACAATCTTTACTATCAATTTGAGAAATAGTCTAGTCTGGAATTTTTTTTATGTGAAATCGAACCGCAATCAAACTGAATTTCAGACAAAACCCTTCATAAATAATAAATAAATAATAAATATCACCCAATATTTCTATAAACATTTCTGCTTTACTACGAAACTTTTAATTTATGATTCCCCGGCTCACAATAATATTTTTAATATCTTCTTCACTTCATACTATTAATTTAAGAGCCAGAATTCCCTAGGTTTGTTCTTCATTTAGCTCGTCTCTTAATTTCTGACACTGGAGGAGGGAGACATGGCGATGGAGGACAAGGATGCACACCTGGCCATTGTTCGCCGCTCTGGCCTGTCACGCTCGCGCCAGGACTAATGAGACAGGCTCTGTTTGTCATTGTCAGGACACCGTAGGATACTCACCGACGACTTGCATCTGGGCGTAGGCGGTGGCCGTGGAATAGAGCGGTGCATCCGCCGTCACCTCGCAGCTAAATGGTCCGGACAGGCCGAAGCTCACGTTGCGTATGTGCACCATGGTGGCGTTCGAGCCGTTCTCCTGCCAAAAATACCCATTACTTGCGAACAAAAACCCCTCGGGGGGTCCAACTTACGTCCACGCGAATGCCGGGATACGGAAAGACCTTGGTGTGGGGATACTCGCCCGGCGTGTACCGGTAGAACTCCATCTGACCGCGGTAGAACTTGATGGAGTACAGGGGCGCCCCGTCCAGTTGGTAGTCGCAGCGCAGAGCCGCCGATTGACCCCTTCGCACTGCCGGCGGTTCCACCAGCAGATTGACATCACGCAGCGCCGCCTCACCGAAATCTGAAAGAGGGGAGACAGAGACTTATTCAAATGGATGCGGTGTCATAAGGGCTTTGGTTCAGCAGTACACGGGGAGAAAATGGTGTCAGTAAGGAAATGCGCAAGGTTAATATTCTCTTAATATCTAAGTTAAACTTTAACCCAGGCATACGTATATTTGCAGAGTGTATAGTTAGCTGGAGTCAAGAGGAGGACTTCTTCCTGCATGACTCAATTTTGTGGGGGAGTTATCTCGACTCCCTTTGTTATTTTAAAAGCGTTCGATGTTGGCTCGGCTCAAGCGGCTCACAGCCCAAACAGGGACTCACACTCACTGCCTCGCACGGATTTGCATACCCGTCCAGGAGCGTGAAACAATATTGAATCTGGCGACAGCAGTGGCAGCCACATCCTCATCATCAGCACATCCGCCATCGTGGTCCTTTTCTTGGCTGTCGCACATAAGCCCCACAGGATTAAGAATTGCAGCCACTGCAAGAGCAGAGCGCAAATGACATGCATCATACTCCTGGGCGCTTAAAGCCTTTCAACTTGCCAGTCAGCCTTCGTCAGTGCAGCCCCATTTAGATTGAATCAATCATTAATAACAACTTAAATGACAAATATAAATGCGCATTTAATTAGGCCATATTGGCGACTGTTAATAATGCTATTAGTTGTGGTATTTGTTGAACATACTTCTTGGTATATGCTATTTATTATCCAGGATCTCATTCCTTCTGTAAGTATTTAGAATGCTATGTCTAAGGCTCTTTGGTTTCTCTAAAATACATCTGATCTTCATGATCGAGCCCATCCTCTTGGCCATTTTCCCAATCCCAATACCATTTCCAATGCCATTTTCCACATCCCCATTCCCAGCATCGTCATCGCTGTCGATGATGATGGCGTCGAGGCAAGGCAAGGCAAAGTTGACTGACTACATCAAAAAGCAATTTTCCATTTGTTTTACAATATGCCCGACCCCGCCGCTTATCCTGTCCCCCCACCCAGGCACACTCCCACACACACACACACACACACACACACACACAGAGAGGGACTAACAGACAGACAGACAGAGGCATCATCTGGGTGACTGTGTGACGCGTGTGTTTGCGTTGAGAGTGTGTTTGGCTTTCCATAAACTCGCAAATCGTTTAAGCCGCCTTACGAGAAGTTGTAAACCTCTTTGCTGCCATTTTTTTTTTTTGATGCTGCTGCTTCAACCGTCTTTACTCCCGTTTTGCTATTTTTGCGCCTGTGCTTTGTTTCAAATAGAAATCGTGATAGCAACGCAGCATAATCAATGTGTGTGTGCTACACTGAGAATATCACTCTTCTTTTTGGGAAAAAGAAAATCATTTAATTTGGCTAAATCTCTTTTCAGATGCCTATAATTCTAGGGGAAAGAAAGCTGACAATTAGGTTTTTTGGTTTGCATAAAATCGGAATTTCTAAGCAATGAATAAAAACAAAACTAAGACTCTAGAATATTATTTTATATAAATTCACGCCTGAACGAGTTCTTTAGGTTAGGTCTCCATAGAATGTTTGTATAAAAGTCAAATGTTAAAAGCCCATTTTTGTATTGATTGAAATACATTATATTTGCATTTAACTAAAATTTGTTTAGTAGAATTAAAGAACTTATTTTCAAGAAACAAAAACCAAGTTTTCCCTTTATATTTCAGAGATCGAACAAAGACCTATAAATAGTAGAATTAAAGAACTTCCGATTAAGAAATGAAATCAAGTTTTCCCTTTATATTTCAGTGATCGATTTCCCTCTCTGTAAACCTACGCCCACTTTCCTCACCTCCTCGTGGAGTGGCACAATATCCGCTCAACGGCTGCTTGTTGCTTTTAGTACTGCTCCTGCTGGTTCATCTTCATTTTCATGGACAGCTTCCTGTTGTGTTTTCTGTTGTCTTGCCTCCGTTTCATTTTATGTCTACTATGTACTATTTTTTTTCGCACTCATCGGGTGAGTCTGTCGCTTGAGCCTGCGGCCATTTGCCTTTGGAAATTAGGCCGAGCTTAGCTCAACGTCAGCCCCTGCAGTCGAACTGCCTGCTGCAGAGATTGGCCCCGGAAAATGCCAATGGAGAACGGCGGAGGGCAGAGGGAGCAGGGGAGCAGGAGCAGCAGCAGCAGCATCGATGATGAATTTTTGTGAGCAGTGATTTCGTCTGGCAGCTTGAACAACTTTATGGTCCTTCGATGGATTGCTGGGGATCTGTATCAACTTGGACTTTTTCAGGCACCAAGCACCAGCTTAGCCGGATTTGATGACAGAGAACTCTGTGTCACACACATAGATATGTACACATGCGAACCGCCCATAATGACCTTAAATTTTTCGATTGCCCTCAACGGGCTTTCCGCCCCATCGTCATTCTTTGCTGTCGCACTTTCCACCCAACTTTTATGCAACTTTGCCACGACAAAAGCGGCAAAAACACACAAAAAAGGAACCGAGTGGAAAAACGAGAGGAAAATTGTGAAATATGTGCAGCTGTGATCATAAAACGTTTATTGACTGCAAAATTCAATATATCATGCATTCACCATTATGACAATATGCAGTTGCGCAAACACTCACATATGCGCAAGCATGCTCGTCTGCCTTCCAGGGGTGCCGTCACAAAATGCAATAAGACTATGCCCCCTTCTTGTAAAATCCAACATATTAATTTATATAAAGTACTAAAGTTTTTATAATATTAATAAAAATATATTAAAGTCCAATTTACACGAGAACTTTAATTAAATTATTATAGGGTGCGCCAGAAATCACTAGGGTTAAAAATGTGTTGTAAAGAATACAAAAGAGTACTTCAGAATCAAATTCACTGTAAATTTGCTATTTTTCCGATATAAAATGTTTTTTTTTACACATTTCTAGGCATTTTAAAACCCCCATCCAATCGGAATAATGCTAGATACTAGCTTTAATCCCTTTTCCATTTCTCCCGAGCACGCCTCTGACTTCCGAGGATGTGGAAATGTTTGGTTGTGAGTCCACCCGCACACTCATAAACTTTCAGCCCCGCAACCGAGCTGAGCTAGCCCAGATTTAGTTACAAATGAGCGCGGTAAATGCTGGGGGGTTTCCAGAGGGGGCTCCTCCTCCAGAACCCAACATCCTTTCGAGCATCTGCTTCCACTAAACTAAAGCCAGACGAACTTTTTACAGACAGGCGAATTGTGAATGAAAATCGGAGTGGGAGTGGGAGTGGGAGGGGGAAAGTGCAAGCCATGTGATGAACTCACTTGTGATAATTTATGGGTAATATTTTTATTGTCATAAGGAGTGGCGGCGGTGGCGAGGACGAAGAACAAAGAGGCAAGACGTCACGATACTGGCGAAACTAATTTAACTTATTGCCTGGAGCTCAGACCGATTTTCCACCCGCTTTCCGAGGAGTGAAAAAGGCGAGCATGGATGTGCAATAATTTTCCCGAGTAGAAAAAATTTGCCTTGCATATTTTGCAGGGCAACTCGCACAGGGAGAGAGACTCACGTTTTTGCCTCTTAAATATTTGATGTTAGTTTTCAAGTCTTGTTTTCTTCGCTGCGCTGTCAATTGCTTCGCATCCGCCACAAAAACAAAAAACAAAAGAAAACTTTTCACCCTCCTCTCTCCTCTGGATTTTTTTTCTGGCCAGTGAAAATTGGTTTTCCGGCTGATACGGCCAACATCCAATAAATGTTTAAAAGTTAAACAATTTACGAGGCCAAACACAATAACAACATTTTACACATGAATACTTCATGTAATTACGCATGGCCAAAAATGAACAAAATTAACAAAAATATAAATTGCGCGGTTGCACACACCGACACACACATAGACCGACAGGATCAAACAGATACAGCCGCCTTGGAGCTAAATATATATAAATGCAGAGAGGAAAATAATATTAACTAAAATGCCTTTGATTATTTGTTCACTTCTATTAATCTTGATTAAATTATAATCATATTAAAAACATAGTCCTTAAACATATTTATTTCATAATTAAAATATTATTAATAATTAACCACGACCACGCTTATCTGTACGGTTTGACGCTTTTCCGCTCGTTCATTATTTTGTAAACGATATTATCTGTTTAATACTCAAACTCAATATTACTGCAATTTTTCATGGTTATTTAATCTTTCAGTGCAAGTACATTATATGCTGTGGCATTTCGTGATAATTAACGCAATATTTTAGCTACACAAATACAAAAAAGGACCTGAAATATCGTAGAACTTTTGCAGCCCGGAAAAAATACCAGCAATTATTTAGCATAATGCATAAGCAACTACAACAGTATATATTAGACGAGCGGAGGGAGCGTGGAAATATTTGCATAAATATTATACAGCAGAATTTGAGTTGAAATTACATTTGAAGTGGGTGGGAAAATGTTTTGCGGGATTTCTGATGGCGGCAGGCGAGTAGGGACACACTGAGTGCTGTACGGTCAACGTTTTTGTAGACAAATTGGCGCTGTTACAGTTTTGAAAACTTTCTGACATATTTCGCCTGGCCACAGTCCGGCAAGGAGCGGGGAGTGCCACAGGACGAGGGGAAGAGACAGCAACAAGGGCAGCCTGCGAGCGGAGATAGACAAAGCCGGCATTATATAATTATGTGTTGAATTATGAATTGAAATGTTGAAAAGTTTTTATAGTTTTCTGTGCGCTGTGAAAACTTGCCATTCGACTAACATTTTCGGTCAACATTTATTGCTAATTCCAACTGGCAGTGAGTCTGAAATGTTTTTATATGATTTTAATGCACTCAAGCTCGTTGTGACAAATTATATTAGATGGATTTAAAAGAGTCTTCCATCAAGGGAATGTTTGAATGTCAAGGATGTTAGTTTATCTTGATACGAAGAGAGTTCTTTAAGCTTTGTAGAAAATTAATAGGATTTTTTCTTATTATATTTAAAGACTAGAATTAACTCACAACCAGCAATTTCCTTAAGCTATTTCTGTTGTTTTTAACCTACTTAAACTTATTGTTATTCATGTTAATTGGTTAATATTGTACTTATTTTGGTATTGTTGTTTGAAATAAATGCTGACTCCTTTGGGCTGTCGCTTAATATAATTAATAATTGTTTACTTGTTGTGTGTGGCCCAGAATTAACTTTAATTTGCATGATAAAAATGTCTGCAACAGTGTTCCTTATATTGTTGTGTTATTTTCCTCGAGGCTTTCCATCTTTATTTATTTTTGGAATGCCCTTTTTTATACAGAATTTCTGCATTCGGCCAGCAGTCATCAATAAGCTTGTCAAAGGACATGTGCACAACAGCCATCAGCCTCGACTTTACATCTCATCTCCTATCTGTTTATTGTACTCACAACTGTATTCAGTGGAATAGTTCTATGCATAAATTTATTGTTTTTTATATATGTATACGAGCGAATAGAAAGCTGTTATGTGGTTGCATGCTTTGGTAACTTGTAATATTAATCATTTAAAAGCTTCTAGCCACATTAAATTGTATTTCTTAAGTGGAGCCTAATTATTTAAGAGTATGAATATTAGGTGGTTATTATTTTAACCACAACTGTATTTACCGGGACTCTCGTCTTCGGGTCTCGAGCTTCGCATTTGCATGAGCCCAATAAAGATAAAAATGAATGTCTGCCATGTGGGTGGCCATTGTTGTTTTGGCCTGCTGGATGCCACTCCGAATGCCTCATATCATATCAATTCAATTATATTTTATATCACACAGTTGGCGCACAAAGCTCGAGATGGAAAAAGGCGGGCAGGCAGGCGGCATGCTGTTACCAATATTGCTGACAATATACTAGTACCATTGTTCCGCACCCGCTCCCCCGTCGCTCACTAGTTTATTATTTCGTTCACACATGTGTAGTTTAATTTAATTTAATGCCGGCACCTTGAGAGGAGGCTTCAATCGATAATGGCTGTAACCGATCGGAATGATTCGCTTTGTTGCCAGCCCGAGGCGTTGATTACTCCGACTCTTTGCCTGTGTGTAAAATTGATTTTGTGGCTAATTGTGCGGCACACTCACAGCTTCCTCTCGGTCTAATCCCTTTAATTTATCCCAAAAACCAGGTAAACAAAGACAGCGCTTCGAAAGGTGAGGTGCGTGTTTCGCTTCTGATAACAAATTGCAGCGAATCGTGGTGGTGGAAATTCGAATGGGTTGGTTTCAGGCAGAAAATGCGGTTGATGGCCAAAAATAAACCAACGCACGAACCTTTTCTAATTAAACGTTGAAAGCAATTTCACGCCCAAAACCAATTCACGCGAGCTAAGAGGTGTGAGTCTCCCCCTCGCCCGAATCTCTGTCTCTTCCTCCCTGGCTCTTGGCGTTGTGTTTAAATAAATTTCAACAAAATGTGCTTAATTAATGCGCCAATCTAGTCAGAGGGCTCTGAAAATCGCCACCTATCAATTTGGACGACCAACACATGGCCGAAACGAATATAAAATAAAATATACAGTGAAATCTATAGGTTTCATGGACTCTCTTACTTGCTATTTGATGTTTTTGTAATTTGTTGGCAGTATTAATTTATTTCTTTTATTATTAACATATAGTATACATTATTTTTAGTATATTTATCTATTTGCTATCTTTTTTTTGCTATCTACTCAAGAGCTCTTGTTTATTAGTTGTTTTAACTTTATCTATTGAGAAATATTTTCATTATTTTTCCTAGTGTGGGCATCACCATGTTGCACGCACAATGAGACGCCTCTTGGGTTTCTTATCGACTGGCACTGGGCCATTGATTGCAGTTCATTAAGCACGCACGGGCTCACGCACTTAACCACTGGCCACCCACCTTGGGCCTCCACATTGAAGCGCCACCCATCACCGCCCACTGCCACCCACAGTTCCCAACCCATTTGGCCAACACCTGATGACTTGGCTCATTAGCTGGGCATCTCGTTCGCACCTCCTGGCCATTGACCATGGCATGGGTTGCCTTGAACCCTCACCTCTTCCCTGTGCATATATTTTCATAATATACCAATCTTCCATCTCATCCCACGCACCTTTATTACACAGAAAAAAAAAAACAGCGATTGATTTGTTTACCTATAAATCTTATTCACATATTAAGCAGAGCTTTCTTAAACTAATCCTA
>JAEIIH010000051.1:0-12007 GCA_018904745.1 Drosophila orosa
TTTCTGTGCAAAAAAAGAAAAATATTTTAAAACCAATTCTTTAATTTTCTAATTTAGTTTTCCTTTTATTTGGCGACCAATCGTATGATATTTTTAATATACTTTTTTTTAATTTAATTTGCTGAACAAATTTCTCTCTGTGTGCTTGCTCTCGTATGCGTGCATGTGTGTGTATGATTGTGGGTGCGTGTGTGTGCGTTAAGTATGTGCAAACATCTGTCGCGTGTCACCGGCTGCCGTTCGCTGAAACGGAAGCGGAAATTACGTGCACGACAACAACGATGGCGGCGGCAGCAACAAACTGGAACGTGTGCAGCGCCAGGAACGAAAGAGACAAAGCGATGCACACACGCACACACACACGCAGGGGGAGAGAGAGAAAGAGTGTGGAGAGGGGAGGGGAGGGGACTGAAGGAAAGCAATCGGTCGACATCATCAGGCTATTAAATGGCAGCGGCAATTCATCGATGAAGGCGATGATGCCATCTCCGTGCCATCTCCGCGCATCATGGCTGAAAAATCGCTGGCCAGCACGCGAAGCCTATCCCCTCGAATCCCTCAAACCCCTCGAACAGCCTCCCAACCTTGCACCCTCGCACCGTCACACCTTTCGCCGAGCTCGAGCTTTAATTAAATCGCAAAAGACGCGCCACACATAATGAACATCATCATTTATCGATGTACCCAGCCATATATATTCGAATTTATACAACTACTTGGAGGTAAATATATATAAAAAGGCAAACACACAGAGAGAAAACAAGGTAGAGAAGGTAAGAACTATGATATTAATGAATCAAGACACGATCGACACTATTAAAGTTTATTACATTTTTGTTAAAATATATTCAAGTGTTTTTTACTATTAAAAATCGTTTTATTTTCATTTCAAATAGTTTTCTCAGTAGGTTCTGTAGTAAAAAATGATATATCGAATCCTAAAGCCATATCCTATCTATATTTTACATTTTATCACTAGCTTATTATGACAAAAATTAAAAAAAAGTTCCTATAAATGCCCAACGAAATGATATACTAGTTAGTTCTTAACCCACATCTGTACATCTTCAAATATCCCATTTGGAATTCAGTTTTTCTTTTTTGAGAGTTTACCTTAAATATACGACCCAAATAAATCTACAGAGAAACCCCGCTGCTTTGGAATAATTAAAGTTCCATTTAAGCACCAAGAGAGCTGATTATCTCCTTCTTAAAAATAACAACAAAAAAAATAAAATAAAATAAAAGAAACACCTACGAAGTAGGGGAAGGGTTAAGGCCCGAGAACAATGGGTAAATATTGTTATTTTGCATTATTCAGGTAATTTACGAGCGGTCGCTTCCGGCAACTCGGTTCGAGTCTCCAGCTCCATAGGACTTGGAGAAGGGACCTCGGCTGGAACTGTTACTGAAACGCTTAATGTAAATTGTAAATGACACGGGCCAGCAGGAGCTGCTCGCTTAAGCAGATGAACAAAAGCAGGAGCGGGACAACGGGTCGTATGAGTAATTTGAAGATAGCAAGCAATTAATCTGAGCCCCGAGCTGAACTGAACTGAGCTGAACTGAGAAGCGGCGAGCGCTGAACGTTGAACGGAACTGCACCGAGAGCTCCTCGGCCATTTAATAGTCCCATAAAACACGCAATGCCAGCAAAAAGAGCTCTTCCCAAACCCAAAGTCGAACACAAAGTGCTCTATAAGTTGCTGTTTAATTATAGGGGAAATATAGAAACTAGTTAATTAAATCAAGGTTAATGTAGGTGCGCACGGCATTTAAATAATTATTTACAGGCATTTAAAATAGATCAAATAAATTATATTCAACGATTACAGGGTATTCTGGGTAGCTTTTCACCATTCCCCTCATTGCGTTCCATTATGAAGCTGCTGCTGCTGCTGCTGTGAAGGGCGTTAATGCGGAAAAACCATCGAAGGCAAGGAAAACAAGGGAAAATCAGCAAAAAGCAGACAACTTCCCAGTCCCGCACCGAATAATAATAATAAAATTCAAGGATGCAAGGCTGAGCCACGCCCATCGATAGTCCATTAATTTATGTATAAATTGTATTTCAGTTTTTTTTTTTTTTCTCTTTATATTTGATTGCACGCACAATGGTCAACAATGGAAATTTATGCGTTGCGTATAAATTCAATTGGAAAAATCACACAGCCACAGACATAGCCATACATATGCGTGCATTAAATCGAACAATTAGCGAAATAAGCTTAATAATTCATGCCTGAATGCAGAAACAGAGGGATACCTACATATATGTACATTTTGTATAAAATAAATTACACAAATTGAATAGAAAATAAATTAGTTTTTATTCGTCGCTGCGGGTTTGCAAAACACACACAAAACTGATTTCAATTTAGACCCGAACTTGTCTTAATGACTTTTGGCCCACGGTTGCTTGTCTTTTGGCCAAATGACACAAAATAAATTAGTTTTGGGGGGGAGGGAACTGAGAACTGAGAACTGGGAACTGGGCCCTTAATAGTGTTAACAGCCCCCAAATAAATGTTGAAACTCCTCCTCCTCCTCCCTCCCAACCCTATTAAGCCGTGAACTCGAGCGGTGTCAATGCAAGAGCCATTTCAATTTCTTGTAATTTATGTTTAACTTTCTGACTCGTTTTTACCCAGTCCCCCGTCTCCAGTTGCTATTTCTGTCATCGTCCGTTGACCAGTTCCATTTGGCTGCTGGCCGAGAACTAATTAACCGACTTGAAAAAGTAATTAAGTCATTTGTCTGCAAGTCCCAGACGATATCCTATCCCCTTTTTTTTCTACGCTGCTGATTGTAGTCTTTTTGGAGGAACACGCAAACCTTTTGTCAATAAAAAAAACGACAGAAAATAAATACGAAATGCGATTTTGAGGCATTCAAATTCAAAGTCTAGTTTAGTTTCCCAATAATTAAATTGTGCTTAAGTTGGAATCAATTTAATCAGCCTTCACTCCTAATTTCGTCAACAAGTCGGGGCCCGTCACGTGTGGCAGAAACTTCTTCTTTTATTTTTTTTTTTTGTATGTTTGTTGTGTGTCAACAACAAAGGAAAATATACAGAAATTTACCCGACACAGGACAAAGTTTAAACTTTTTTGGGTGTCCTTAGTGAGTGTGTGTGAGTGTGTTGGGCGGAAAAGTGAAAACTGTGGAAGTAAAAGTGTTAAGTTTGTGAGCCTCTCCCTCATGGCACACTAATTGATCTCAACGGACGGATTAGGAGAGCAAACAAAATTGATAGGTTTAAAACACAAAACTTTGATGCATGTGTACACAAAGCCCTACTTTAACATGAAAAACTTTAAGAAAATACCATGTGAAAGATATCTTTAAAGTAAAAATAGTAATACATTGCTCTCAGTTTATTTAGGCTTTAAATATATAAAATATTTTACTGTTTTTACTGTTTTATAAACCTTTTGTAAATTGTATTACTACTAGTAAACCTTATTCTTACTGAAGGATTATTCTCCCGAAAAATATCTATTTTCCCCAAAAATCTTTTGCATAAAAAGGTACTAGCTTCTTCTTCCTCGAAACCCTTTTTCACGGCAACACACACCTGTCAGTATATTTTATGAGTGCTGGCAATAAAAATTGGGGTCTGTTGATGATGCTCTGATGAGGGTTGGACTAACTCAATCTCAGTTTAAATTTAAGCGCCGGCAATTATTAGCGCTGTCAAGCGGGGAACGGAAACCCTATCCCTTTTCATGCATCTTTCATACGCTTAGCGTGTTAATTATCCAGAAATTCGATCTATTAAAGTTTCAGCAGATACACACACACACACACACACACTTTCATATCCCACCCACCTCAAATGTAATTAATGAAAGCGCACTTAAATCATTTTTGTGCGTGGCAACAAAATACCCATCAACCCAAAACCAGAAAAAAAATCAAAGTACCTTGACTTGCCCGACCCTTAAATACCCGGCAACTGGTTCACAAAAATGTATAGCATACTTAGTGGAAATAAGAAAGATTCGAATATATTTAAAATTAAATTTAAAGAGATTTAAATGAATAGAAAAATGTATAAAACTAAGGCTACAACCGATGAAGAAATCCAATACCTTGACTTCCCCGACCGTTAAATACCCGGCAACTGGCTCACAAAAATATATAGCATACTTAGTGGAAATAATAAAGATTCGAATATATTTAAAATTAAATTTAAGGGAAAATTTATAAAACAACCAATGAAGAAATCCAATACAACTTGAAAGTCCCTTCAGCTTAGTGCTTGATATCTAATTGGGAAATAAGCAAACTTCCACTGTGCTTTATAGAATGGGCATACTTTTGATCTCAGCAAGGGCCGAGGTATAAAAAATACAATTAGTTAACAAGCGAGCAAACGAGGCGCAGGCAGAAAGGTGGATAAATGAGGCGGACACAGGATGGTTGGTATATAGAAGCCAAGGAATACCCAAAAATCCAGGCGCGCGCGCGGCGCTAAAACGTTTCAATTTTTCATAAATATTCAAAAAGGTAACACAACAGGGGAGGTGGTGGATAACAACAGCTGTCCCTGTTCTTTTTTTGTACATATACTATATATATATATATATATGTATCTCTTCTTTTTTTTGTTATAAATTTGTATTCCTCGTTGTTGGTGGCCGGATGCGAGTACCTCATTCAACGGTCAGCTCGGAGTTTCGGCTTCGCTTTGCCTTTTCCTAGTCGAGAATCTCGCGCTGCGCCAGAGAGAACAACAAATAAGATACAAAAAGGCATACAAGAGTCTCAAGACTTTGAGATACTCTAAGATATAATAATTTAATAAGTCATAAATCATATAAACTATAGATTTCCATCGGATTTTTAGGCCTTAAAATAATACTTTCAGAGACCTCTGTAGGGTCTTTTAAGTCCCCAACTATTATGTATAAAAAAAAACTCATGAAATCAGTGCTGTTTGGTTATATACTCCCTGAGTAGAGTATAATATATAAACAACAGCGCAGCAGCAAAAAAGAAGGAAAACTTTTTCGATTTAAGCAATTTTTATACTCGCGAAGGGTAGCAATGGCGCTAGGGGCACTCTGGACAGAAATTATATTAAAATTTAATTTGGCAAAAGAAATCAAGAGTAAGGAAACTAAAGCTCCAAGCATGACTCAATTTTTAAAGTGTATTTTTGCGAATTAAAACAAATCATTGGAGCCCAAAAGGGCTTTAATGATGGGGGTACATATATGTATTTAATAAAAATAGTTTATCCCAGTTGGTTAAGAATTTTGTATTAAACATAGCTAACATGACGAACGAAGAGGAGCAGAAGGATAAAGGTGAGGACAAGGTGTCCATCACCATTATAGCCACCTTCAATTAGGCCAGCGGTGAGTTTGGGTTGTTCTCGTACCAAGCTTAAGCTATTAGCGTCCATTAAAGCACTGGAAAAAATGTCTATTTGAAAAAACAAAGCTCATATAAATAGATTATTATTTTTTATCATACAGCTTAATGAGCAATTGTGTTTTTTATCACAAGTTCAAGCTTCAGGTTTATCGGATCATTTTCATGGCTTCAATATATCCCTGATGTTGTCGCCCCTTATCTGCTCAGTGTACTTATTATTAACATCCCATTAAAGGACCCATAGCCCCAAGGAGGCTGACGGAGGTGGCTTCGCAGACAGCCGGCCAAATGCCGCAATCAAGTTATTATTAAGTTTTTCTATTTATCCAACATAATTCATAATTTGTTTACAAAGCGTATAATAATATTAACGTCTTGTCTTGGCTTTTGCGCCCTCGTCACTGCTCGGGGACAGTGGGGAAAAATGTTATAAAACATGGGACAAACATTATAAGAAATATATATTGTTTCCTATTCCATGTAGCGCCTTTTTTAGGGTTTTTAAGTAAGCAATATTTTGTATAAATCATAAACTAGTACCACGAATTATTTTCTAATATCTTTCCCGCAATTTATTCATGATTCTCTGTATTTTCTAGGAATCAGTTTCTTGACTCTGGCCACTGTCCAAGATCCAAGTCTGAAGTCCTTTAAATGTGGCTACCATAAACTGCCCCCGGTGGCCGCCTACCCCACTTGCCCCGGCCACTAAGTCGGCTGTCAGCGCGGCAAGATAATCAGCTTCAAAGTCGACGTGGACTTTTCTCATTTTATCTCTTGCTGGTCTTCTTTTCATTTTGTTCATTTTAGTTGATTTTCCTTTCGTTTTTATGCCATAGTAAGGGGTATGTTGTGTTTATTGGGAAGAATATAATTATATTCGACTAGGAGCATCCGCCGAATTGATCTAGCATTCTAAAATATCAAAAGGTATATACTACAACATTGATTAATCTATATTCCTTTATGAATATTCGTTTACTTTGTAAAAATTATGAATTAGATCAGTTGAGGAATTTGAAATCGTTCCAGATCCTATATATGTCATGTTATAAGCCGAATCGATCTAGCATCAGTGGATACGGGAAGCTTTATGGCTTAGACACTACAACTTTGGTGTGACTACACATGTATTTTTATATTTTTAAAGATTATGATTGGGATTTGCTGTAAAAATTTAACAACAAAACCAACGTTAGGGTATGCCATAGTCGAGGCAGTTGTCTTTGGCTTTTAGTCTGGATTTTCGTGGGCCTTTTTTGAGATATTTTTGAGATATATTTCTACTAAAAAATAAAGTAAATTAAGAATCTGTAGAACCCCATTATTAAATCACAAAAGGCTCTCCCTAAAAAGGGTTTCGTTTAGTTCGAGTTTTAAGTTTTAGCTCAATAATCAAAAGACTTACTTGCTCTTGAATTGAATATAAAATCAATTTATCCGCTCACTCATTCATCACACACAATATATTCCATGCGGCTTATGATTTGAGATAAATAAATGCTAATTCCGAAGATGACTTTATCCGCTTATTGCCATCGCCATCGCCCCGAAAAATTAGTGGCTGACGGGACGAAAGGGAGAAGGGACAATGACGTGGAATGGCGGCCGCAGCATAATCGCATTAGGCAAAGTGAGGCGAGGCAACGCACTTCCAGTCAGTTGCCAGCTACATACATACATACATATATCTTTTGGGTATATATACCGTTCTTTCCGGTGAAAGCTTTGCTCCGCGACCCTTAAAGTCTTGATTTTTTGTGGTGAACTTTTAAGGTTTTGTGTATTTAAGTTTTTGCTTTTCTTCTTCTATTTTTTCTTTTTCTTTTTGGGTGTGTGGTGCTGGGCCTAGGCTTGACACTTTTCCGGCCAGAAGTGCACATGGTTGAGTGGCCTACATTTAGGTTTAAATCAAAATAAATACAAAATACATGACTCGTGGTCTGGAAAATGTGAAAACATCTCCGCAGTTTATGCAAGCGGGAATTAAGTTAATTGAGTACAGCCAACAGAGGAGAACAGAAACACAACCGACAAACCGAGAAAGAGAGAAGGAGAAGTCGTGGAGAATGCCCATAGCACACGGAGAAATTCTTCAAAAATGATGTATTTATGTATGTATGTAGATTTCTGAGATTTTAGACTACTCACTAAGCTTCCAGTTATTCTGCGCTCTTTCCAGTAACGAACGTAACTTTTCCACTTTCCAGGCACTGCAACTCACTATTCTTCACACACTTGCACAAATTGAAAATAAGCAGCCACACACACTGCACAAAAATTCACCACACAAATGAAAACAAAACAAAATTATGCAATCGACGAGCTTTGCAAATCAAACCGAAACTCTCACCTACATATGTCTTATTCTGCAGTAGCGGAAATAGCCGGAAAGCTATTGGAAATCTTCACGCTCAGCGGCTTACGCATGCGAGGTAGGAAGGGGAGAACGAGAAGAACTACCGTATAAGGAAAGAGAAACGCTTAAGCCCTGGTCGGTGCCAAGGGCAGAATCGTTTATATTAAAGAGCGCAGCTTTCACGAGAGATCACATACTCTTTCTCTCTGCCTGTCTTTACCTTACACGTTGGCCTAATAAAATATGAATGGCGATTGGATGAGCTTTTGACACGTGATGAGTGGAAGTGTAATTTGCCCTCTTCCCACTCTTCTCTTCCTAGTTTTCTTACTTCCTACTCTCTTATTTATGCCTTGTATGCTTTGCTCTTTTATCTATGGTTCGATTTGTAGTATCTGTAAGGGATCTGCTTATGTTTGTGTGCTTTGACGATCATGGGGCTAAGTAAGAGAACACATAATGTACACTAACAATGTTTTCTCTTCCAGGTGTCATACAATCATACACATATGTACATTGTACATTGTATGTGGCTGTGGCTGCTTAAGGGAGTAAGAGACACATGGAGAAAGTGTGAAAAAGGAGGAAGGCGAACACAGGGACTGTGAAAGCCAAGGTTACCGGTCTCCCCCGTGTAATTGCGCATAAAAATGAAGCGATTTATATGCGCGTACTTTTAATGTCTCATAATTGGGTAGCCCATCACATGGAGACGAAGAAGAATAAGCTGGCAAATGGCCAAAAATTAAGTGCATACGTGTGTGTGTGTGTGTGTGTGTGTGTATAAACATTGACATGTAAAACTCACACAGACAAGACACGTGTCCTTGTTGCGCGGTGATTTTCATTCATTTTCACTCTCAGTTCCCCGCAGCTTAATCTTTTGAAAATGTAAATTAGAACCCAAGGAAAACTCTCAGGACTTTAAGGATTTTTAAGGATTTCAAAAGAACTAAACAGGGGACAAAACTAAGGAGAAGTTTCCCTAAAGTCGCAAGCTTAAGATTTGTCGAAAAGTATGCTATGGTAATTTTTAGACATTTAAAAATCCTTTTAATTGATTTTAAATTCACAATAGGTTCTACTATAAACATATCTGATGAGCCACATTATTTTCCCTAATTTCCCTCGAATTTCCAGGACATCTAAACTTAAATCCAACACGAAGGGAAATTCTACTCTCAGGACTTTAAGGATTTTTAAGGATTTCGAAAGAACTAAACAGGGGACAAAACTAAGGAGAAGTTTCCCTAAGCCGCTAGCTTAAAATGTGTCTAAAAGTATGCTATGATAATTTTTAGACATTTAAAAATCCTTTTAATTGATTTTAAAGTCACAATAGATTCTACTATTTCTACTATAAACATATCTGATGAGCTACATTATTTTCCACATCATTTTCCGTCTAATTTCCAGGTTATGAAAACTTAATTCCAACATGAAGAGCATTTTTAAGGATTTCAAAAGAAGTAAACAGGGGACAAAACTAAGGAGAAGTCTTTCTGAAAATGTGTCGAAAAGTATGCTATGGTAATTTTAAGACATTTATAAATCCACTTAATTATTTTCAAAGCCACAATAGTTTCTACTATAAACATATCTCATGAGCCACATTATTTTCCCTATTTTCCTTCTAATTTCCAGGATATGAAACCTTAAATCTAACATAACTGAAAATGCCACCGAGTAGTGACAATGCCTTTGTACCCTTTGAACGGGGCACAATAATCACAGCTCTCACAGCGGAGAGCAATTAAAACTTTAGCGATTGAACAATGACACGTTTGATAATTGCGCAACGGGGCGAATAAATTTGCAACGTAATGACAAAAGCATTATCGATATCATCTCGGGCAGTGGGCAGTGTCAAAACACTCAACTATTTACGAGTATATTTTGCGAGATAAAGCGCAGAATTGTGCCCATAAATGGTTATGAAATTGTGTGTGTGTGTTTTTGCGATTGCGACAGCGATAATCGGCCGCTGATGATTTTCATAAATAAGCCGTAATTCATTTCTTAATTTTAACATTTATCCTGCGACTCGTCGTAATGGGTGTTATTTGTATTCATTCCTTGGACGTTGCGTTCATTTACATTTCGACTCTATTCGACCGAAATCGGAAAGGGAGGTGCTCAGGGGAGGAGCTTCATTAAAATTGAAAAATGTCACTTTAATGAATTTATTTGCGACACTTAACACAAGCGCAAGTAAACAGAGAAAAATTGTGTTCATTAACATAAAAATTTCGCTTCTTCCACTACATTGGCCATTGTTATGGTCGTCGTCCATCGCTTCAAATTTGTCTCCCCCTATCTCTCTCTCTCAGCCTTAATCCACTCGGCTGGTACACTGAGGGAAATGTCACAGTTTTTCTACTATTCAAAAATATTTTCAGTTTAATATTAGTTTTAAAAAAGGTTCCCATCTGACTTGCAAAGGGTTTTATTTTATTTTCCTTACAGAAATCTCTAGGGGTTTTGAAAACCTTAAAAGGTTTACAAAATGAGGCTGTAACATTTTATATAATTACAAAATAAACAAAATAACACTAAGTTCGGTGCTTCCAGCATTTTTTTGCAACCTTTTAGACACTTTTTTAATGTTTTAAAGCCTCGAGTGATTTTTTTGGGCTCCAAACAAACTTCATCTACATTTATATATTAATTTTAATTTAATATCTTACATTTAATTTGACATACCCAAACTCATGAATAGATCTTATAGGTTCCGAGATATAGATTTTCTAAGTGAAAGGTGAACTTTTCTAGACTCTGTTATTAATTATTGTAAGAAAATAATAAATGTTGCAATAATTCCCAACTGGTTCTAGAGTTAAATGAGCGAGCTGAGGAATAAATAAGATTCTCAAAATAAAAACAAGTTTACAAATCCTCTTTTCTGCATATAGCAACAATTAAAAATTCAAAATATATATAAACAAATTTAAATTAAATAATAATTTCTGCAATTACCATGATCAACTCTTTGCTTTAAATTTCTCCCAGTGTCCTTAGGACCCAAGTCCCTTCGCTGACAGTTGGTGGGTTTGCGGGTCCCCAAGACGCGACTGAAAATTGTCATTACCATTTTGAGTATTGTCAAAGCTGTTAGCCAGCAATTGATGAGTCAATATGTCAACGACTGACAGGTCACGTTGCACAGCAGCCCCACTCCCGGGCCTTAATTTCGAAATAGTTAAAATTAAGAGTTTCATCGCGTTTCACGAGCCAATTGTTGGTAAGATAATTTAATTAATGCCAACTTCAATCTGAAAACCACTTGGGTGTAGAGTAATCGGTGTGTCACAGCAAAGGGCGTATTTGTTATTGTTAATTTAACCAAATCTGTGTGGCAGTCATTTGTGGTGCCAGTTGGGCAATGCCTCGGGATAGAGGGTATCAATGATTAATGTTAATAATGCCGAACAATACAGGCACCTTTTGTCGCTGTTTTCCCTGGCCTGAGCCTGAATCTGATTCCTGCCCGCCTACGTAGCTGCCACTCGAGCTGGCTAAAGTGGCGGTAAAATAAGCCCCAAAGCTGTTGACCAGGTCGGCAGCGTTGTAATCGAAACTGTAAACTCATTCGCGCGAGGGGGCAGCTGGAAGAGCTAACAGGTCAACGGGTCAGGGCACAGCCAATTACATTTGACTTCTGCCGCTCCTGTTCCTGCTCCCTGTACCCAGAGTCCTTTTCCTGCTGCTCTGTGCACTCAAAAAAATGTTTCTATTTAAATATTTTCGAAAAATACACTTCATAATTTTATTTCTTATATATTAAACGATGTCTGACGATTCCTGTACCCAGAGTTAATTTTTTGCTGCTCTGTGCACTCAACAAATGATTGTTTCTATGTAAATATTTTCTAAAAATATACATTATAATTTCTTTGTTATTTTATTAACAATTTCTAATGCTTCCTGTACCCAGAGTCCTTTTGCTGCTGCTCTGTGCACTCAAAAAGTGATTGTTTCTATGTAAATGTTTTCTAAAAATACACTACATAATTTTATTTGTTATATATTTAACGATTTCTAACGATTCCTGTACCCAGAGTTAATTTTTTGCTGCTCTGTGCACTCAAAAAATTATAGTTTCTATGTAAATATTTTCTAGAAATAGGCATTCTAATTTTATTTGTTATTTATTTAACGATTTCTGATAGTTCCTGTAGCTAGAGTCCTTTTGCTGCTGCTCTGTGCACTCAAAAAATTATAGTTTCTATGTAAATATTTCCGAAAAATACACTACATCATTTT
>JAEIIH010000069.1:0-14620 GCA_018904745.1 Drosophila orosa
ATTTTTCAGCGAGTGAGGATGAGTTATATTCCAGAGAATGCTGTATTTTTAATTATAATTAACACAGTTTACTGTAGAAAAAGTATTTATAAATACCCTCCTTTGTTCTATAATTATTTTATTGTCGAAATAATCCAATTCTGTGTCCATTCATATGTATATTTTCGAGTCCTGCGACTCCCACTACCCTCGGTGCCGAAACTATGCAATTAGTTACACCATCCTCCGCTGGTAATTCCGCATTCCCCGGGGATAATTGCCCCGGGGCAGCACTGGACACTGAACACAATTGCAATGCCATTCCGAGGGGCTAATCAGGCCATTTCCATTTGGCTTTTATTGCTAATGAGAGAACACGTCATAAAGTGCGCTTGTCCAGCGCAAATCTCTCAATTAGTTTATACAAATTAGTTTACCGCCCGTCTGGGAAATGAATGTCCCCGAGCAGGCTCTGAGGGGGGAAGCCCCGACTTGAAAGAACTGTATGCAAAGTGCCAAGTCTGAGTAATTAAATGAAATCGATAAGTAATCCGGACAAAGCGGAGATAGGAATCAAAAGGAACAGAAACAAATTCGACCAGGGAGAGACAATAAAAAAGTTCAATTACCATAAAAAAGAGATTTGTTTACGTTTTACACCTCTGCCGAGGCCTCGACGCGGAAGATTAATGAGATTTCCCGGGTCTCAAGCCAATAAAAGTTCGCTGCGAGTTCAGGTGTCAAAGTTTAAATGGTTTCCAGCTTCTACATTTAATTGCGGAGCACGGGAAGCCCAGGAAGCTGGGATGCTATAATTAATATGCTAATAAAATGCCGACTGACAGTTGAACAAGGACTCAGGCCTCCCCATCAACTTGGCCCCGAATGCCTTTCGAAATTCCAGGCCACATATTGAAGGCGGCTGTAAATCATGATTATCTTTTTATTGCTGACATTTGCGGGGTCCCGCTCTCTATATGAACTCCACTTTCCACCCTCGACAGGCATAGGAATGTCCTTAAAACGGCTAACGAGATTTGGAATGGTTTCGGCTTTGCCCTAATGGATGCTCCTTGGCCCCTCGGCCAGTAACTACGGCCGGGTCAAAGTACAATTCACTTCGATTCCGATTCCGGCTGCAATGGCCCGGCTTAAGGTGGCCAAAGGACATTCCAATCGAATGCCGTTCGATGATAAAAATCGTGCCAAGCGATAATCCACTAAAACATTTACACAGGGCGATGTCCTGCCGGGCAAAGTGCCAACTCTGCTGGGGCGAGATTATCGCGGAGGAAGACCTCCTCGAAGAGGTCCTAGCCAGGCTCAAGCTGCCGTTCCAGGACACTGCAACATTACAATAATGTGCACTTTTATGGACAGTTAACGGCTGCAGCTGCCATAAACGCATTATCCTCATGTCAGGACATTGCCGGAATCCCGAAAAGATGCCACCGAGAAGGTGGGAAAAAGCGGAAGCTGGAATCGCATGCCATTGCGAGTTTTAGAGAGGAAGAGGAGGTGCTGGAATCAATGTCAATCTGATTATTTCAATGGGTAATGAATTAAAGGTTAAGGCAAGGATTTGGCAGGATATTTAGCTACAAAAGTTGATTACAAATTAAACTTTACGAAATAAATTAGGCATTGAAATTATTCTAAAGAAATGTACCTCCAAGCTGGTAATAACTCAAATTTCTTTCTGCTATTCCCACGATAATTTGTTCAAGTTTAGTTTGATCCTTCGGGCATTTTTACAGAGCACAACAATTGCTCTTCCGAGCCATAAAAGCTAATCTCAGCATCTAAATGGCCCCCTAACTCTGTAACTCTCTCTGGCAGACCACAAATCTCTGGCGGGGAAGCAACAGTTAAGCCCGGATCCTGCAGTCCGCAGACCACACATAAATAAAGGACACCTCTCCCCGAGAAGCCATCTAAATTAATTATTTATAGTCGGGTCTGAATAATAAAACGATTTGCAGGTCCGAAAACTAAACATGATTCATGCCCAGGACTCCAACTCCAACGAATAATGGCCGAGCAGATACTGGCTTTAAATTATGGCCCCGAACTGCAGGTTAAATGGGGCTCGTCCTCGGCCAAGACACCAGAAGGTAATCAAAGGGATGTGCGCCGCTCCAGCGGAAAGGGAAAAGGAAAGTCGAAATCTAAATCTAATTTTAAGAGCAACCCCCCGGGCCAATTATATTAATACAGTTACTCGAATTTATGTCTCAAATTTTAAGCAAGTCGAGGGGAAGTCGGGAAAAGTGTCTCGAAATTGAATTTGCATAATTTTAAAAGCTCAACTGCGGCTTCCAAGTGGCATATTGACAGCCCAGAGCAGCAGGGGGAGGCAATGGAAATGATGTTTTTGATTTTGATTATGCAAATTTAAGAGTCGGAACAATGTTTGCTCACCCAAGCCGAAACTCAATGGGATTTCCGATTTTCCTACTGCAGCAATGACTCCTCTGCTACCAAAATAACTAAGAAGAGAAAGTAAGGACAAACTAGAATATGTTTCAATAGCTTTAACCTGTTTTTAAGCAATGCCATTTGGGCCCAAACAAGATTTATTGTACGAGCCATAATTTATTTTATTTGCAGGCATTATGTCAGCCCAGGAAAGGGTTATGCCTCATAAATCTTTCAAAAAAGAAATCAGAATTTGTCACATGACAAAAGTTTGCAGAAAGAAAAATGTGCCAAAGGGTTCAAGGTAAGAGAATTGCTAGAGAAATATATTTTTATGCTCCTGTTTCTGGAATTTTAAAACCGTCCCCCCCGCTTGAGTTAGTTCGTTAGCCCAGCCCGCAATCAGCCCACAAATTTGCTGCCTTAGTGCGAAATTAAATTATTGTTTACATGCACGTAATTATGTTTTGAGAGCCACAACCCCTATGAGTGCTAGACCCCTATGCCCTGTGAGCTACCCTCTCCCTTGGCATTATTCCACCCTTTTTTGTTGCGGCTGAAAATTCGATTTTAAAACAGGGAAAAGGACAAGGACGAGGACAATTGGGAAAACGGGTGTCGTGGCGTGCTTCCGGCTTCCTGACTTTTTCACAGCTTGTGTTGTGTGTTGTGTGGGATGTTCCGGGATTATTATTTGGGCATTTGCATATGGTCAGCGGAGGTCAATTTCGGATTTAATCGCATTCAATTTCGAGTGGATTTCTTTTTAATCCTCCGACAACAAAGGAACACGAAGAGTCAAAGGCAACACACTTCTCAGATAACACCAGCTTTAAACCCTGCGACTCTGGGGGGTTGTCTCTCTGGGATAGAAAGGCCCAGGGATCGATTATTGCCATTCAAATTGGAATGGAACGTGTCTGAGGATTCTTTTTGCAAAAAATCTGTTTCCGGTTAATAATTCAAGGAATTCAAAGACGATTCCTATTGAATGGCACTTGCCTTTTGCCTGTTTTTTTCTATGTGTTCCACCAGCAGCAGCAGGTGAATGTTGGGCAAATAATAATGAAAGTGTTCTCTGAGGATTATATTCTGGGCCATGGAGATGATGTCAGGAAGCGTGGAATGTTCGAGTTCAAGACTGGAGACTGTTTGGCGCTTTCATTAGGAAATATTTGGCGCAGCGAAAGTTGTGAGTTGCTTTTAATGAAGTCGTTTGTATGGCAAAGCAGGCTTTATTATGCAATGCCAGGCTGGCAAAGGGTGGAGCTGTGAAAAGTCCCCATTAAAATGTCGCCAGTTGTCTGACTCCAATTTGAGAGATCCTCTAGACGCTTGTCCTGCGAAATTTATGATTTTCTGGCTGTGCTGGGCATAAGCAAAGCCCTTCTTCTTCGAGGGGGCGTTGCTGGAAAACTCAGTGCCACCAGCAGCAGGAAGAGTGAACTTCAATTGAAACGCATTCAATTGAACCAAATTCTGTCATTCTGCCATCTTCCAAGGCAATTTTCCCCAATAGTTTATCCATCACAATCAGCAGCAGAGAAAGCGGAAAACTCTCACTGGGCGGGCGAAATCTCTTCTGCTTGGCTAGAGGCCAAAATGAAGGGAACTAGCGAGGGGGAAGGAGCGGAAACCAAACAGGACAAACAGGATGTTCATTAGGTTCGCTGCACTTCTCTTATTAAATCTAGATTTCGGCAGAAATTAAAGCGGAGAAAGTAATGAAAGCCAAATGATGAATAATACATGAACAACTTCAACGCCCGGCGACTGGCTCTCGAGGATTAAATGATTATCTCGGGCATTTAATCAACCGAACTTGACCACCCGAAAGGGGGAACATGGCGATGGAGATGAGCAATTACCCTTACCCATGTCGGGTCACCAGGAGGCAGGGGGATGGATTGATTGGAATTTACTTGACTGGGAATACTTTGACCAGAGTTAAGAGTGTTCTTTAGCTCAATTTGGTCTAAAAATGCAGCTAGGAATTAAACCTTACTTTATTTTACTGATTTAGAGACACATTTGTAATTGTTTTGAATATTTTAATACAATTTTTCATACTTAGCAACTAGTTTCTAACTCTACCATTTTCTACAAGCCTTAAATCGTTTTCATTTTAAATATCAAACCACTGTAAGCTCATAGCCTATTATAAAACCCATAAACTACCATAAACTGCGAGCGGAAGGGGTCCTACTCCTATGTTACCTCTTAGTTTATAACTAATTGTTAGCTTTAGATAAATAAATAGAAATAAAACTCTATCTACCTATTTTCCCCGCTTCTTAAACAATCAAATATTTAACTAACCCAATGTAATACAATATTTTTATACAACTTTTCCTTATTTCTAGCTGTGCTCTGTGCGCTTCCTTTGAGCCTGCTTTGGCACATTCATCAGAGCACAAATTGAGCCAGCAATAAAGGACATAACGGAGGAGGAGGAGTGCTCCCCACTGACCCTATGACCGTGTCCATGTGTGTAACCGGATCCCCAGGCCCCGTCCCCCGAACAATCATGTCGTAGGAATGGTGCTGCCACCGACATCAGCATACGTAATCCAATGAAACGAATGCTTTATTGGCTTAATGGAGCTGACGAGGATGCGGCAGAGGACTGGCTCTTTCTCTCTCTCGCCCGCTCGCTCTCTGGAGGATTCGAAAGTGTATCGAAATGAAAAAGGACAATTTAATTTAATTTGACCGCAGAAGGACACTCACACACACACACACGAAAAGGATATGCGGCACTGCGGCCATAATTCACACTTGTGACCACCACACAGTGGAGTTTCGCTGGGAGATGGATTCTCGGCCTCGTATTCGCATTCAGATCCGTAATTTATGGCCACTAATTGCATTGATGATAAATTTAATTTCGAATTAAGCCAGAAATTGTGGCGGGGAATTGCGTAATGAGGGGGAGTTGGAACAAAACCCCACAAAGGGGAAGTATTTGGTTTGGTTTATAAGCCGACAGAGCAGAGCTCAACTTGATTTACACACAATTTCAAAGGAATTCAAATTTGACACTTGGAATGTGTCCCAAAGAGATGGGGGGACTTCCATATTGCAG
The DNA here is from genome assembly GCA_018904745.1 of Drosophila orosa. Taxonomy (NCBI): domain Eukaryota; kingdom Metazoa; phylum Arthropoda; class Insecta; order Diptera; family Drosophilidae; genus Drosophila; species Drosophila orosa. The sequence continues at coordinate 5,483 of JAEIIH010000069.1, forward strand.
GTCCTCTTGTGGTTAAAATTCCCTGTTTAGCTGTCAGCGGTTTATAAACAAGAGGAAGGTTATGAAAATCACTTGACAAGGTTAATTTGGAGTGCGAAAAATAAACTTGGGAGGCTAGAAAAAAGACAAGATTGGAAGCTACCTTCGGGACACCGAATTTGATCATAAAAATCTATCATAACTAAGCTAAAAATGCATTAATTTCAATTCGGAAAACTTTTTTAAGCTAGTATTTATTGGGTTAACAAATCTGCATACTAAATTTAACATTTAAAAAAATAAAATTTTTGGGCAAATTTTTTTACAATTTTGATGAAAATAAAAAATATAAAATTTTGAAAAAATTGTCAAAATTTTTTTTCGCCCGGACATATCCAGATTGAATCGGCTTTTAATGCTGATCATGAATATATATGACTTATAGGGTCGGAAATGACTCCTTCACTGCATTTCAAGCTTCTGACTGAAATTACACACGCCTACAGCATTGCAGAACCAAGAGGAAGGACCAATACTTTTCTGATAGTTTTCATTCAGCAAAACTTAAATCTGTACTCGAAAAAGGTCCTATACGTCAGGTTTTCTAAATATTTCAACTCAAAATGCCGGTTTTAGGGTATTTTTGAGGTGCTGAAACTTCAAAACTGATTTTTGTACCAAAAAGATCTTAAAGTACTGTTCTTGCCCTTCAAAAACAGTTTTAAACATTTTGAAAAATCGTGTTGGCAAAGGTATAATAATTGCTTATTTATTTTATTTTATTGTCTAGTTTTGTTTTGTAAGAATATATTTATTTATAAACACCTTTTTCCAGTATTTATAGCTTGTTTCCTTAGCAAACCCCTGTGCCTTTTCGCTCTGCCAAAATACATTAATCATTGTTAGGCAATAAATTGCCTCTCCATGCTGATTTTTATTGTTCGCAAAGGACACCATCGATGTAAGTCGGACAAATATTATCTTACACACACGACGAGGAACAAGTTTGTTTTATTGGATTTGCCCGGCAATTGTGTCTGGCAGGGGAGGAGGATTCACCAACCCCTCCCCCTCCGCAGCAGTTGAAAGGAATGTCCATCAAAGAGACTTCCTACAAGACGCATAAATTATCCTTTTCCTTAACGTTGTTTTTCTTTTTTCATCCTCGGGAAAGTGCGAAAATTTGCTGGCAGACAAGTGCAAAGTAATGATATGCAATCCAATTTAGCGCCGGATGCCAACCCAGCTCGGAGGAACACGGGATCAGGACGCTGGCCCGCGTCCAGGAACTTGCACATTCATCACTTTCCTGATGGACCCAAGACCGGGTGCGAGTCCGAGTGCGAATCCGAGTCCTCCGCGACCAGGGATGAGAGTTGGGAGCCGAGCAAGTGTCAATTTGCAAGGCATTACAGGAGGTGTGAGAACTTAAAGAGGAAGGAGTTTTCTCTCTTTTATTTTGGGAAATAAACAAAATTAAGACACATTATAGAAGCAAGTCTATAACTTTAGTAGAAAAAATAATTTCTAGTCATGTTTTTGGATGTTGTAACTCAAGTTAAAGTTAAGAAATAAGTATAATTTAATGTTTATACCTTATTATATATAAAAATATAGCATTTCCACGCTCTATTTATTTATAACTTTGAAAATAAATACAGAAATCTCAGTGAAAACAATTGGAAACCCTTTCTTAAAGCTCCCTCCTCCAGCGCCGCTTAATTACACATGTGGCAAGCCTCAAGAGTGCGCTAAATGCTTTCACGCCAGATTCCGGGTGAGTCCCCACTTTATCCTTCAACCAAATGGGTTAATTACAACACTCTCACCCCTTAGTCCCCCCGAAAGCTATCCCATATGGGGTGAGGGCCACGCCCTAATGGGTTTATTGTAATTAAGCCAGGAATATGACATATTTTATGACTCGCTGGGAGCTTATCTGCAACTGAATTTGCATTGCGGAAGAAGAAAGAGGTACACAAAGGAAGTCTACTGTATTTTTAGTTTATATATAAAGAGAAATCATACATATTATTTTGAGCTCAGAACGTTTAGAAATCATTTCTGTAGTGTTTACTTTACCAAGTGTTTCATTTATTTATTAAACTGTGTGCGTGGCCAATTTTAATTATATTTTCTCTGTAATTCATAGCTTTGCCAAGTTTTCCTTTTTCTTTTTGCAGCATTAAAACCTTTCTCAGTCCATAAAGTGCAATCATTAAATCAGCCACCTGTGAGGCAGTCGGGGGAAAAAAAAACTAGAAAAACCTCGTAAAATTGGGGTAAGAAAGAGGAAAAGGGGGTGCTGATATTTGCATAGAAAAATCATAAAAATTTGTGCTTCCTTTTTTCTTTTGCCAACTGCAATTCGGGCGTGACGAAGGGAGCTGGAAAATGGGTGGAAATGGATGGAAATGGTGAACAGGAGAAGAGTCAGAGCAAGGGTTGAGATGAAGAGTTAGAGCTGCACTTTTTACAGAGAAAACTTTGTGTTTTTTTCGCAGGTTGGTGAGATAATAAAAGGAATTAGTTAATCCCTTCTTTGAATGTTGGAAACGTGATGAATATTTTGGTAAGAAAAGTTTGAATAGGATGAAAATGGGTGTTGAAATATTTACATATATAAATAATAATAATAATAATAAATTATAGACAGACGCATTAAATATTTAAGTTGCTATAGCTTTGTGTTTAAATTAGCATTTATCCAAGATCCAAAGGAACTTGCAGGAAAACTTGCCTCTGAATTACCGAGCAAATCGAGTTTATTTCCTCTGAAACGGCTAGGCAATCAAATGGAACTCTGTTCGATGTGCAGGGAGATTCCTTCTCAGCTCAGAAAAACTCATAGAGAGACTGCTGAGCGTGGCAAAGTGTTTGTGTCCTTTGTGCCCCGAGGGAAATGCAACGGTCAGCCAGCGAGGTCCAAGGACCATTCAGGCAGCCGCAATGTTTACGCTGCGGTTCAGCTGATGACGAGTGCGATGACGAGGGGATGTCCTGCCAGCAGTTCGGGGGCGAAGGCCAGAGTCGTTCGGCTGTCAGTTTTAATAGAGGCCCAGCCAACACTTTGATGGCGTTGACACGGCATGTCTCGGACTCGGATTCGGACGCATGTGTGTGGCCAGAGGAGGAATCGAATGCCCCGGGGAGCAGTTTCTAATGAAGGACAACAACACAGGAGTCGAGAGATGGATGGAGCCAGCTCATTTGGTCGAATTTTGACGCTTTATGAGCGGTCCCTTTAGTGCTGAGTGTGCGCAAAAATGTAATTGAATGAGCGAGAATACGTAAGCGTGTCTGTGTGTCTTTTCTTCGGGGGGCCACGCATAAAATGTTTGTCTTCCATTAGGCCAAGATGCTCTGCCCTCGGAAGATGCTGCTCTTTCCCCAAAAACAGCGCAACAGCGGCAGCAATACTCGCAATAACTCCCTCGTGTCAGCTAATGTAGGCTCCCCAATAAAACCCATCGCCGGACATATATGACAGCATTATGAGCTGCCGGGGAAAGCCTCCTTCAAATATCTCGGGATCCGTTCGCGTGACTCGCTGTCTTTACTTCTCTCCTTTGTTTTTTGGGCATTGTTTTGAGTCACGAATGCAGATCTCTCGATCTGTGGGACTGGGAAATATGGAATCTCATGTTACGAGCCTTCAAATATTTATAATTTCTGCCAGGCGGCGCCCTGACAACTTATTTAAGCGAAGCGGAGCTGGGGGAACCAGTATCCATGACTTCTTCGAGGCTTCTGGCCTCGTCGACCTGCCTGCGGTGAAAACTTTCAGTCGGCGACAAGTTGCAAGTTTGCCGCAGCTCAAAATGCTAATTAGCCGAAGAGGGGACACTCCAGGGGATTTTCCAGAGGTTTTCCGGGGCAAGGAGAAGCCGCTTGACAGCCACTTGGCACGTAGGACTGCCAGGCTCACACTTTTCCGATGATTTAAGTAGTTACCAAAGAACTTCTCGCTGGGGAAGACAACTTTAATGACGGAATTAAGTGTAAAGTTATTTACACTAATTTTTGTGAGGGGAAAATGTCCTACAAATAGTCTTAAAATGGCAAGAAAAAAGAATTCTTCAATGCTTTATTCCACAGATAAAATCCGCTCTAATTTTCACAGATTTTCGGACCCGGAAGAGCCCTTCATTTGGCAAACCCATCATTATCCTCGCCCCTCATCAGTATGCCTGGCCAGATGTTTGGCAAATGTCCTGGAAACTCCCGATGAATTCACTCAGTTGACATTTGGGATTCCAATTGATTTCGCACTCGGCCTTCCGCTTTGTCTCAGATGTTTGTTTTGCTGATTTCCAGCGGAGCAGAGAGCAGAGCCAAAAGTGGAGAGGAAAAACTCGGAAAATTCGCATTCGTTTGGCAAATGAAAATCCTTGTGGCGAAAATATTCAAATGTGCAATATTGACACTTGATTTGCATTTATAATGGCTACGTGATTTTTCCCCTGCCGTGTTGGTTCCGCTTGCGGTTAAGTTTTCCGGTTTCTTTTCATTTTCCATACATTTTCCTTTTAACCCCGCCGCCCAGAGGTTACGCTCCGGCAGTTGCACTTCCTTGGTCCTATCTCGGCCATCTCTCCTGCCAAATGTGTTAATTTCCAAGACTGGCAGCAGGTCCTGTCCCGTCCCGTCGCCTCGATGCCAGCAGATTGCGCATAAAAATTGGAACAACTTGGCCTCGGGTTGTTTTCACCATAAAATAATCTTTTTAAGCCGAAAACAAATTACAAATAAGAGGAACGACAACAAAGGGAGGGAGACCATATAATTTGTTCCATTTTTTCCTCGGCCGGCGCTGCTTTGCATATTTTCCCTGTCCTGTCCCTGCTTTTTGTTTCGGCTTCCCTTCTTGCGCTTTGTGTGTTGCCAACAAATTATAATGTATTGGAAATTGACAGAATTATGTAATGAATAGAAAATTATGCAAATTACAGCGCAGTTACATTTAATGGCACGACCTTTTCTGAGCCTCTCTCTTGCGTAACCCCAACAGAAATCGAATTTTATTGGCAGGCCCAAGGAAAGGTGAATCCTCAAGTTCTAAGGACTCGTGCCATTTGGGGAAGCCTTCAAAATAAATGGACCACAAAGGGAAACTCTCTGTGTTAATGGGGGAATCTTTAAGGGAAAATGTCGCCGAGCAGACGAAGGCCTTTTAAAGAGCTCAAAATGGGAAATTATTGCAGGAAACTCGAATTCCCAACGAGAAATGCTCAAAAAGTCCCTCAAACTTTCAAGCGCAGATTTAATTTAAATAATCTGCCTAATAAATTTCTCACCTGACTCGGACTCTGCGAAATTCACTTCCCTAAGTCTTGTTTCCTCCCGGAAGATGATGAAATGCTTAGTTCATTACAAGTCCTCCCAGTTTATCGGCGACTGGGGAGCAATAAGGAAAAGTTACCCGCCCCCCGAGCTTATCTCGTGCATCGTTTTTCATATTCAAATATTTTTCTACTGCCGGTAATTAATCATCCAGAAGAAAAGCGCAGAAAAAAAGAGAAAAACAAGAAGGCAGACACACAGATAGAAAAATGTCTCTCGAGATAATGTCAACATAAATTGTTACGGCAATTTTATACATTTTTCCCGGTATTATTTATGTGGTTTCTGCCGTCTGCTCCCCTCCAGAGGAAAATGTGAACTTAAAGGCTGGAGCTTGGAAAATTAGCTGTATTCAGAGAGCAACTCAATGGCCAAGCAGGAAAAGTCGCACGAGCCGAAGGACAACTGAATGCGGCATTTAATGAGCCTGTCAGCAGTCAACGCCACCCGTTTACTCCCTTCACTTCACTTCACTTACTTCTGCGGCAGGTTTAAGGGATGTGCGACTCCCCTTCGGTCCGTCCTGTGGTCAGTTTAATCACAAAGTTTAATGAATGGCTTAAGGGTTGAGGCGACTTCGGTCAGCTTCCGCTGCAGCTTATTGACAATCTCCAATCAGCCAGTCAGCCACCGATTACCATAATCCAAATGGAAAACAATCTCAAATTAAATGAGAAGAAAATACTTATTTGTGGCCCAAAGCAACCCACAAAAACTATAAAACAATATGGTTTTTAAAACGGAAACTTTACAATTCAAAGAAGAACCCCGATAGTTTCCAGGCGAAGGCAGAGGAGAGTCATGGGTTTTAGTAATGAGAAAGACAATGAGTTAATTCTATGATTAGTTCTGTGAAATGTTCTCAAGAACTACGTCTTTATAAAGCATACTCTCAAGATGTAGACGATTACATAGCATAGTTTTGGGCTGTTCAGGTTTCGAGTAACTAAGTTAATCGCTCCTTTGTGCTGCTTGCTGCGCGCCTGGTGAATGAAAACTAGAATTTGAAGACTTTGTACTGGTAAAAGGCATAATTGGGGACCTTATTTTGGCCTACAAAAATAATTTTAAAGTTATGAATATAAATATTGCTACGATAAAGTCTTAAAAATATAGAAATAGGAGCACTAGCGATATGTAATTTAAATAGTACCTAAAATTTGATAGAAAACCATATTTTTAAAAATCCCAAACATATTGCCTTAATTTAGTGATTTGAAACTCTCCTCATAATTCATCTTTACTGATTTGGATCATTATTATAAAGCACCCTCTTGGAATACAGAACTGTTCCATATTCCTCTTAAAACTCGAACTGTCCTTACTATCCCCCCCACTTGTCCCCGTAATCTGCTCAGCCATCATCATCAGCCTCTTATTTTTTCAACGCGGCTAAAAATTATGCAAATTCAATTTTCTGGCACGCGAATGGAGGGCACAGCCACGCCCCTTTGCCCTTCTTGCCGGTAAGTAAGCATATTATTATAATTGTTGAGTCTTCCTTTGGCTGGTGGTGACTTTTTGCCTCGAACTGTGAGGGATTAACCCCGAGCCCGAGGCGTAAACAAAATTATGTTTTCATTGTTCGCACACTTGACACGCTTCGCTTTATTGATCATTTTGCGGTGGTTGAGGATCGCAATCAAGTTTTGGGGAAAGAATATATATTTATTTACTGATTTCCTAAGAATTGCGTCTTTTTTATGTCTTTTAAAGTTTGTTAAACTTTTTTTAAGGGTTTCTTTGAATTTATACTATGTTTTTTATACATAAAATTAAGATAAAATATTTCATTCATTAAATAGCAAGTCTAGACTTCATTTACCACCTTTGAGAATGCAGAATAATTCCAATTTATGGCCTGTACTTATTTTTATTACCTTTCCTTTGGCACTTTTCCTGCTCAACTCCTGTCCTAACAGCTGGCTAGCAGTGGTTTGTGTCTGGACTAAACACTTAACAGCGCACTGAGTTTGTTTGAAGCCTGAAAGGGATGAACGTATGCCATTGCCTGTGCATGGAAAAGAGACAACCACATCTCACAGTGGAGGGGAAATGAAATTTATTTACTTGGCCTTTTCCCCATTGGCTGGTGGCTGTACATAAGCGCAACTTGCGCCTTGAAAATACTTTGGGGCTCTTGGCCTCACTTGGGTGTTCTTTTCCCCCGTTCGTTCAGGTCAGCAACAGCTCCGGACTCCGGACTCCGCAGCTCGGTGTTCACTCGGCGCAGATCCATCAACGTCAGCGGATGTTCCATGGAACCACAAGGCAACAGGATATAGCATAGCGGACGGAGGGTATTTACTTTAATTTAGGAAGGAAAAGCGGTGCCAGGAAATCGTATTGGAAGTCTCTGGAATATTGCATTTTATTTTTAATATTGGATGGAATAGATAAAAATAGGTCTCCCCTTCTATGTATTAAAAATATATATTATTTAGGGTTTTCATTTAAATATGTGTTAATTTCTTTGTGGAATTAATTTCAAGATTTTGTTTATAGCCAAGCGATCAAAACAAACACCGACTCAAACTTCCAGTCCACAAGTGTGGATCGTATTCCGGGATCTACTTTCCTTTCGTTTGTTTACATTTACTTTTCAAGGTAAAAAATCAGAAATGCAAAAACTAACGGCGAAGTTTGGCCCAACGAATGAAAAAGGGGGCAAGAAACAAACAGGGATTGCAATTACTACTCCGTACAGTGAGATTTAAAAAAAAATTGTTTTGCTATTGCTATCGCTTTCACTCTGAGGATAGCCGATGCAGAGGCATAGCAAAACAACGCAAAAGTACATAAATACATACATATGTACATATGTATGTACAATTTCGAGAGATGAGAGAGCAAATGATATTTTTTCATGTGCCACACTCTCGCGTGGCTTTGTTTAGAATAACGGTGCATAAGAAAAGATGCAAAAAAAAAAACACAAAGATAGAAAGAGAGAGAAACAAGACGAAATACTATGGGAGGAGAGGGCGAAAAAGCAATGGCTTATTGTTACTCACTCTGTTGTTCATGTTGTTGTTTTTAGTGAAAAGTCCAAGCGGATATATTCGTTTCCTCATTTTCCTGCTGATATTCACAAATTTATACACATATTAAAAACAAAACAAAAATTCAAAGCACTCTTTTGGTTCACTTGCACTTTTTTCTCCTTAGACACAGAAAAAAAAAAAAAAAAAAAAATTAAAAAAAGGGCACGGCTTATATTGTTCGCGCACCCCCGATCCCTCCGCAGGGCTGGTTATTCACGGCGGTACGATGTTTTTCATATTTTTCCGCACTTTTCCGAGCGAATTTAGGCCGTTTTCTTACGAGCCGCGCTTTTTCCGACCGAACAAGTGAAGCGGAATTCAAAATTGAAGGGGAATTGCAGAATACTGGAAGACGGCGAAATAAACGAGAGAGAAGGCGAGGAGCACGAAAGCAAGGAGGAAACTAACGGGACTTGCTTAAATCGTTGCCACAATCTGTCTCCTGTCTCACTTGCACTTGTTTCTCTATACGCACAAAAGAGCGGCTCCTATTGCCGAAGCAGCAAAGAAAAGGGAATTGCACAGGAAAAAAAATCAAACGAATGTCTATACAGCCCGGTCGTAATTTGTCCAGCTTTCGATCCGGATTTTCACACGTTGACCTTCCGTTCCCTTCTGGTCGATGTTTCCTTGTTTTTCCGCACTTTTCCGAACGTATTTTGACCATTTTTACCCGTTTTCCTGCGAGCGACGCGTTTTCCGACCGATCAGTGCAATATTAATAATAATAATAATTTTAATTTAATTTTTAAATAATCCCCTGAATTTTTCA
>JAEIIH010000100.1:0-18438 GCA_018904745.1 Drosophila orosa
TTGTTACCATTTCCCAGAAGAACTAAAGATAAAAACTTATAGATTCATTCTAGAAAGAATAACATCTTATCTGTATTGTTTTATACAAAATTTAAACAATAAACTAAAACCAAACAAAAGGCTGTACCGCAACTAAAGCAAAATAAATGCATTGCCAGCATTAAAAACCTTGAAACTGCTATTAAAGTGAAACATACAATAGAATTCATAGATGAATCATTGTTACGAATCTCAGATTGTCATCGAACTGATCTCATCAAATTTGTAACTGAAAGGATTACTCAAATCCATTCTAATCAACACATGAAATCTAATTTCCCTGCTCTCAGCTATGATTAGCATATCAAAGGCACGAGTGGAACAAAAGTGCACACCATCTGCAGCAATTCGAGGAGAACAAATCCGCATAAATTGCAAAAAACCTGGGAAAGAAACAGCTGATGAAGATGCATTGCATTGCCTGTGCTCACGTTCTTCGCCACAGAGCGTAAATATTTATAAACAGGAGAACGGGGAGGCACAATCTCTTCTGGTCCAAAAACGGAAATCAAACAAAGGCGGCAAAGAACTTGAAGTGCCTTAATGATTCTCCATGCTCTGCTCCGTTTTCTTCTGTATATAATATGTGAATGTGTATATATAACATGGCTTTCCATTTGCAGACTATTTCCAGCCGATGTTCACCAGCTATGGAGGAGAACAGAACAGGCCCGTCAACTTCAAGTTCGTCATTGGCATTCCCAACTGTGGATCCATGCAGATGTGGCCGATATACCATTACATGGGGGTAAGGCGATAGTATATTACCATCTGCAAAAACAGATTCGCAAACGTTTCAATCATTCAGAGCTCTGATAAGCTCGTTCTACTGGCCGATGGCAAGCTGAGGCATTACACCAATGCCGAGGATGAGGCTGAGGAGCGTCATGGAATACAGTCGGATTACGAGGAGGACATTGTTGGCGCTATGGAGCCGCGTTATCACGACTACGATCATGGATTGTACTGCATCGATAAGGTAGGCATTGCAAATAGTCTCAATATTATTGCAAATAATCAATGAAACTCATTTTTAGGCCACTTCAAGCACTGGCGAACAGCACGTACTCTTTGCCAAGATCTGCCTGGCCCGCAAGGAGATCAAGTGGAGTGATTCCAACTTTCTGCTACGCAAGATCCTCAATCCCATCTTCCATGGCATCTCACTCATCATTTTGCTGGTCATTGCCATTATATACTTTATACTGCCAACGCTCAGGTGAGAAATTGTGCCAAATTAGACTCCCCTCATGCGTTAATTCAATGTCCATTTAGCAGAGATTTGGTGGGCAACATTGTGACGACAATAGCCATGTGCCTGATGGTCAGCCAGGCGGCGGATCTTGTACGTATTTTCACCGAGCTAACCAGCCACGTAAGCTTCATTGTGGCGGACATAATCCTGTGCTTCAGCCTGCTGGCGGCCTTCTTCTGGCTCAACAGCTTCGGCTACTACATCTGGAAGACCTTTCGCTCGAGGAACGTCTTTCTTCGCGTGACAGATGGCAGAAAGTACTGCTACTACTCGGCCTACGCCTGGGGATGCACGGCTACGATGGCAGGCCTAGCCGTCTTTGCACATTTCTTCCTGGACGCCGAATCGTACAAAAAGGAGCAGATGGTGGGCGAGCAAGAGACGATCGGGTGGCTGGGCATCTGCATATTCTTTGCCCCCATTGCATGCACTATTTTGGTGAATTTATTCTTCTTTATGACCACCAGGAATCTGATAAACAGACGGACTGTATACGGTCGCATTGCCCACAAGCTGAAAGCCAAGTGAGTAGCTCTGCTTTTAAATTTCTATTCGATTATCCTAATACCTCTATTCATTTGCAGCTTTATCATGTTCTCTCTGATGTTCTTGGTCATGTCGGTGGCCTGGCTGTTTCTAATCATGTCCTGGCTGCAGCTAGAGGGTTTATTATATGCCCACATCGTGGTCAATGCCTTGCAGACGCCACTGCTGCTATACATCTGCGTGCTGCGCCAGCGACACGTTACTTTCCTGCTGAAGAAGTCCTGCTGCTACAATGAGCCACCGTCGACGAATGACTGGGGCGACGAGATGCACTACATGAACGGCAACGACTACTGAGGCGAACCGCCGTCACCGTCCACCGTCCACGCTACTCTTAAGTGTTTTTGTAGTTTAGCAATGTTCAACATTGAGATTTGTACTTAAATTTAACTAATTTATGCTGTAAACATTAAAAGTCTGACACCTACCTGGCCGAATAGTTTTCCCTCTTCGCGGCGAACTAGCGGCGACAACAGAGCCCGCACAATGAGGTGACAGTCGTCCAGAACGGTGTTGAAGAAGCGGCGTGTCGGCAGAAGGGCTTCCAGGTCGATGATGAACTCCAGGAAACGTTCGCAGTAGTGCACCACGTTAGGCTGTATATCGCCCTCGGCTGGTATGCCCTCAACGATTTGCAGAAAGTCAATGATGAGGTTCTGCATAAAGTGACGCTCCCATTGAACCTCAGGCTTTGTGTCCTTGTCCTTCTTGAGCAGACGCTTCCAATACTTTCGCCACTCGGGAACCTCCCGAAGCTCCTGCTCGCGACGTTCTATGGAGTAAACCAGGGTTAGCAATCAGGGATTATGCTTGGGCTCCTCTGCAAACTACTTACTTGGCTGCAGGCAGTGCCACATGGACAGGGAGACCAGACGCTTGGCCTGCTCGCGGCACAGTTCGATCTCCATGCTGTTGAAGCAGTGATTGAGGAACATGAGCAGTGCAGTTCGCTCCCGCAGAGTGCTGCTTGCCTCCCGGCTCTCTTTGCCAGGCAGGCAACTCTCCAGCACGTGGCGGAAGAAGGCCGAATACTGATCCGGCAGATGTTCGAACACAGTCCACACCTCGACGCGCTCGCGGAACTTCTCGTTGGCCATGATCACAATGGACATGAGGTGGGCATGGGTGGCGGTGTCTCGCTGGTAGTGCGGCCACAGGTACTGTTCCAGGTACTGGCTGAACTCCAGCATGTTGATGCGCCGCGAGGTCTGACTGCCGCCGGCACCGCCACCGATTTCCTCTTTGTAAATTCTTTCGATAATCTCTGCGCTGTAAGGCCGGTGATCCGCCTTTGTGTCCGGTGCCCAGTATTGCGATGCGAGCTGTAGGTAAGCGTAAAACGTTTATAATCCGAACTAAGTTAAGTTTAGTCCAGCGGAGCACCCACCTGCCAAATGGCATCGGAACTGAGCTGGGCCACTGTGAGGGCTCCAGCCTTTGCCTTCGGTTGTTTACTGATCTCCTTGGCCCTCTGGGCCTGCGTTTGACTTCTACGCTTCATGATTTCTTCTATTAAATTGCAAATAAATGGAAATAAACACTGAAACTGCAGCAAAACAAAACGCCGGTCGCAAAATAGTGTGGCGTATAGAGTGCAGCGGAAAAGACCAAGCGGCTGGCCGAATATACTAAAAAAAATTAAGTGTAGGTTTTAAAAATACCAAAAATTTATAAAATAATAAAATAAAGTTTGAGTTTCATTGAAAACTGATTAATTGTAAATTAATTAAAATTTTAAATAAACGGATAAAACTAAATTATGTAGGCAATTTTATAAGAGAATCGGAGAATGGTAATTAATTGGACGACCACTTGTTGCTTGAAAAACTTGCATTTGTTTAATGTTTAGTTCTAAATGCATATAATATACATTTACTTACAGGCGCAAGATTTTATTTATGTAAAAATAATTGCAAAGTTTCAATTTAATAAAAAAAATTAAACAATTATAAAATTAAATTTAAAAAATATATTATTCTCTACACGCGGGAACAGCTTGGGGGCAAGGCGTTTTAGTGTTATCAACGTAAAACCCGGCGGTCACACTGAATCAATCACTGAAACGCCGGCTGCGTTTGTTTTTAAACATTTATTAAAAGAACTGAAATTTACTATAAATTTTGAGGAGGAAATACTCACAGCCTCGCCATGTCACAGACGACTATACCGGAGAACCTTAACGTGAGTAACTTGATTAAACTAGAACGAATTAAGGATAAAACTAGATGCGCCTTTCAGACCCGCCTGTTGTCCATCCTCAGTTTGCCGCTGATGGACCGCCTGCACGAGCTGACCATTCTGTTCGATCGCTGCTCCGTGCGGCAGATCCAGGAGGTATTCCCGCACATCGTGCACTCCGTGTTCGGCATCAATGGCAATCCCTTGGGCTGGGGACTGCGGACGACCACGCAGGAGAACAGTGCGATGCACTTTCAGGCGCTGAATCACTTCTTCGGAGTCTGCGGTCCCTGGATGCACCTCTGCCACCGCCTGCTGGCCGACCAGTACAAGTTCGAGCTGGACATTAATCTGCTGCCGGTGAGTAAAGATAAAAAGTTGTATAGTGCAAACGCTAATTGTTTGCTTTCCAGGCCAAGTTCGTTGCCATGCTGCAGGCTGGCCAGAATTCCATGTTCTATGCGGATCTGATCAACATTGACCCCATGCGGCACCAGGTGGCCGCTCTCTCGCTAAACGCCTTCGACTTTTACGTAATCCACTTTGTGCTGCACGCCCTGCAGCCGCTGCACTCCATCAATCCCATTGCCATGCAGATCCACAATGTGCGTTGCAAGACGATCTACCTGAAGCTGGTGGCCGAGTACCTCAGTAACTTTCTGCCCCTCGTTCCGGATGCGCGCATCGAGCCCGTGCACTTTAGCAGCGGAGTGAAGGCACCCCAACCGCTGCCCACTCAGGCCTTGCAGCCGCAGAGGCAGCCACGATACATCAGGATTCCCAGCTCCTATCGCAACGGGGGAAACGTTTCTGGTGGAGGTTCAAGTCCCAATACCAGTGGTGGCAGCGGCAACACCTCGCCCCAGTCCACCAGTGCCAATGCCAACTCTGCTCGCGCCTATGCCTGGCGCTCCGAGTCCGTGCTACACTTTTTCGTGGATATATGGCTGCGTTACGATATTGAGTCGGAGCATCACCTGCCCAGCAGTGACTTTGTGCGTGGCGTTCGCACGCTAGTCAAGCAGATCCACTTCTTTGCCAATGGGGCTCAGCTGGATCACAGTTCGCTCTGCTCGCTGCGCAAGGTGTCGCTTAGTATGGTGAGAGCGAGGATACTGGCCTTCCTGTGCGGTTTGATCGAACGCTGGCCTCTGGATAGCTCACTGATGGTGGTGCTGGAACTCTGGCTAAGCTACATTCAGCCCTGGAGGTACACCATGTCTGCCCTGGACCACAAAATGTGAGCAAATGCTAATTAACTTATTTTTATATCTCTTAATAATCGGTTTCCTTTTATTTTAGGGCGGGTAGCCTCACGTACAGGCCGGCCATATCCTCCCAATTTGATGGCTTCATCATCGACAACCTGATCATGTACACGCACATCTTTTCCGTTCTGTTGCCGCACTTTGAGCGTTTGGATTTCACAGTCTATCGTAATGCCTTCATGCTGTACCGCCTGGCCACCATGTTTGCTCAACACGATCTGGTGGAGCGACTGCAGCGATACGAGCGCCTGCATGTCGGCAATGCCTACGGCTTTGACTCACCACAGCGCCAAGTCCACTTGTTGAAGTAAGCATAAGAATTCCTGTGCTGCAAACTTACCTTTAATATTATCTGCTTATCAGTAAATCCCATTCACCCGGCGCCCAATGGAATAGCGGAGTGCCTGCGACCAATACGTCCAAGCTGTTTAGTCAGCCCATGCAAATGCAGATACAGAAATTCCTGTATGAGATCAGCATGGCCCGCAACTCGGTGCTGCGGGAGATTGCTGGCCTGCGAAATGCGATTGCGGAAAGGCAGCGCTCAGATGGATTCCTCAAGAACTTTTTCAACAAGCTATTCCGCGAGGTTACCCAGGACGAGGCGACATTGCGAGAGTTCAGTCGCATTCCGGAGGTGCTGCGTCAGTGCATCGACGCCTTTTGTCGCACATTTAATGTAGGTTCCTTGCTCTGCAACTTGGGATTTGCATATCTTCTAAGATTTATATTTTTCAACAGGTGGATCAAGCCAACCTGTCTATGCATGAGACGCTGCCAGTGGAACCTTGCCCGCCCGCCTCTGCCACGCTGCAAAACTTTAGTTTCTTTGACACCAGCGACTCCCTGGACACCTCCAAGCTGAACCCACACCAAATGTCCCTCAATGCCTCCAATATGCAGCCCATAATTGATCCCGCCATGCTGCCCATCCAAACGAATGAAGTCAAGCCCCTGGTGAGGATCCTGCACCACGTCTCCAACAGCATTAACAAGAGAGTAAGTCTTTCGAGGATTTCCCCACAGTTTCCGCTTAATTCCTGTATTTCCTTTCAGTACGGCAGTCAGATTCAAGCCTTTTACTTACGCAATGATTACTGCGGAAAGGTTGCAAGGCAGCTGCTGTACGCCCCCATGACGGAGCAGTGGTTCGACAAGAGCACAGGGAACGTGGATATGCGCGAGAAGCTGGTTCCCCCGAGGCTTTGCCTTCGGCCGCTGGGCTCAATTCCTGTTCTTGTGACAATCTTCTGCGCCGTGCTACTTGGCAAGCTGCTGTGGGGCTCCTCTATCACTGGGATAATGGTTCTCTGCTCCATGTTACTGATCTACGTTTTCCTACTGGCGCTGTTTTCGTGATTCCCCCATTGACTTCTTTTATAATTTCATCGCTGTGTGTAGTTGTGACATTTATATATTTTATGTATAAAACTAAAGAAACTACGATTACAATTAGGATTAGTGTATTATGTTAATGCGTATCACTCGGTTCGCGGCCGGAGGGCCAGTCGCAAGGTCTGATCTGGCACGGTGACCATGCGCAGTACACTGTCGACGGGCTGCTCGTTGAGGCAGCTCATCTCGAACTGGGCGGCGCAGCGGCCCAGCAGCGAGTGGAGCTGCTTGAGCGCCACTCTTCGACCGATACACGATCGCTGGCCGATGGCAAAGGGCAGGCTGCCGTGCGACTGATGCCGCTGCTCCGATTGCCCGATACACCAGCGTTCCGGCAGCACCCGCTCCGGCTGGGCAAAGTGTGAGGCATCGCGGCCGGCCGTGTAAAGGGAGAGCAGGACCAGGGTCTGGAAGAGAGACAGGGTGAGAGATTAAGCTATAAGTTCCCTTGGTAAACCCAAAGTTACCCACATCTTTCTTGATAAAGTGACCGCCCAGTTCCGCATCCTGGGGCAGGGTGCGGCCGATGAAGGGAGCCACGGGATACAAACGCAGGGACTCCTTGATTAGGCCATGCATCAGTTGCGAGCCATTGGTGGCTCGCTCCCTGGCCAGGCGTTTCTGGAGCAGTGGCTCCCGGGAGAGGGCGTACAATGCCCACTGACTGCTGAAAGCGGTCTGACGGATGGAAAGCTCGGATTAGTTACGGCATAGCTATCTAAGGATTATCTGTCTTACCGTGTCTCCTGCTGCAATGACCAGGTCCACAAATATCCGCTTGATCATCTCGCCGGGTACCTCGGCCGCCTGTAGACGCTGGAAGAGTGCTGGCTCCTCGTGTGGCTGCTGCTGCTGATGATGATCCAGGTCCAGCACACCGATGCAGTGATCAATAATGGCAGCACCTTCGCGCAGAACCTCCTCCACGTTCTCCTCAAACTCCCGCCAGATGCGCAGGCGCAGCATCTGGGCCAGACGAGGCGGGAAGGTCATCAGCCGTGAGCTATGCTCGAACACCTTGTGCACAATCTGGGTGAAGTAGTCCAGCGATGACTGGATCTTGGGACAGGTGAGCACAGTGTTGCCGAACATTATACAGCAAAGCACTGCATGGTTTTACACATGGAAATAATTATAGTAAATATAAAGAAGGATTTAAATAAAATATTTTAAGGAATATATATTTATAATCCAGGAATCTAAGATGAATTCTAATTCATCCTGAGAGGCATGAGACATATAGGAACAGTCAGAACCAAAAGCCAACCTTAAGTTATCCGGAAGGACATATGTTTCTAGGTTTTGTCTTTGTACCTCTGAGCTCTTGGTTTTTCTAGGCTTTAATACGACTTACGACTTTAGTTCTTTTCTGTCCAAGTAAACTTAGAACCTCCAGGATATTTCCACACCCTCCTCTCACCTTACGACTTTAGTTCTTTTCTGTCCAAGTAAACCTAGAACCTCTAGGATATTTCCTCTCTCACCTTCTATGGACCAACGATAGAGCTGCTGTTCCAGCAGCGGCAGCTCGTAGCATCGTTTCTCGCCGCACAACGTCTCCGCCGGCTCCAGTGCCGTCACCTCCGAGGTGCGAGCTCGCCACTGCTCCACCATCCGTCTGGTACAGCTCTCAATATGCACGTCCATCCAATTCAAATTGCCGTTGAGCAGCAGGCGATTAAGTATGCGTCGGTTGTGCAGCCACTCGGCGCCCTCCCTGCTCCCCACGGCAAAAGAAGAGAAATGAGATCGGTTCCGCGGACTCTCGTTCATTTGCAATTCATCGGCCTCATTTGGCCCACTCCACTTACATGAAGAACAGACCACGTTGGCAGGCGTGCTGTTGGTTGTACAGCGTCCAGGCATCCGGCAGCGGATGCTGCGGATACTGACCCTCGTGCAGAAAGACTCCGCGCATCAGATTCGCCGAAGACACGAACACTGCATCCTGAGTGCCGCCCAATCGCTCCCGGAATATGGGTCCGTATTGTCTGTGCCGGGCATCGATGTATTTATGGAGTCTTTTGATGGGAAAGAGAAATGGTTGATTTATTTAGTTGTGATCCATTTGAAGTCTTTATGTTAATTTTGACGAGTCTTTAGTTCGAATTTGTGCAAAAAACCGAAAGAGAACTGTTCTTTGGCACAGTAAATAACGAATTTAAGGGATTTAATCACTTGATTATTCAGATCTGATGTTTTAAATAGGTTGTTTAGATGTCAAAACAATTAGAAATCTATTGTTCTAGTTATTTTTGGCATCACAACTGGAGTTCCGTTAAAAGTGTAATTAATAGAATTTGCTTCGTCTTTTATTCCCGTTTTTAAGGTATATTTTTCACAATTTATTTGATATCATCAAACTATAATTATATTCTATATATTAATAGTTCTTTTTTACTTTAAAACTTGAATTATAATTTCCACTTTTAATAGATTAATTGCTTTGTGTTTTCTTGCAATATCAGAGTTCCTTTAATGACAATCACTTCTTGGAGTTATATTTTTGTCACAATTTGCTTTATATGTTTTTAATAGATAAATTTAACTACTATTTGCTGTTCTTTTTAAATTCACAAAACATAAAGTCACACAGAGATCGAATTTCCTTTCGCGGACACTATCTTGTGGGAGTTATAGAAGCTCATTTACTGCGTGGCTCCTCCGGCGGCGATTAGATCCAGTAGCGTCCCCACCACTGGCAGACCCCGAACTTTCGGTATGGGCGAGTATTTGGCAACCGGCACTAGCTCCGCTTCGGAACAGCTCCTGCTCTCGGGGGCGCTGATGCGAAAGATACTCAGACTGAGGATGCGCACCAGGAGCTCGTCGAGCAGGTGACGCAGCCAGCGCAGCGGTCCCGGCCGCTGCCTCTGCTCTCTCATCGTCACCCTGACTCAATGGGACGATCCCAGCGGGGGACCTGCACCTGCTCGGCTCTGCTGCAATGTGCTGCAAGGCTGTTGCAAGGCTGTGGCACGGCACTGCTTTGAAACGCGTCCCGACAAAGGGCCAGGCCGGGGGCAGACTGACTCGATTCGCCGGCCAGAGCGGGCCTTTTAACCCATCGACAGTCGCAGAGCCGGAGATCGTCGATCGTCGATCGGGTAACGGCGATCGGTGATCGGTGATCGGCTACCTGCGCTGCCCCCCTGCTCACGACCAGTGCGAGCATATGTGTGATTGATATATGCGCAAATCCGATCGACAGTTGGACGCCAGACACGCTGAGTGGACACTAAATCCCAGCTGACCATGCAAATTGCTGGCGAGGAGGTGCGAGTGAAGTTGCGAGAGAGAAGTGAGTTAATTCCCATGGGTTTTTGCATTATTTCGAGTTATAACTGATAAATGTAGTCGGAAGATAACCCAATAGTGGCTTCCTTAACTTATAATGGGGTTAGAATTCCTTGATTGGCGAGTAATACTTAATTCTTATAAATTGTGTTGGTATAGTTTATGTTTAGTGACCTAAAACTAAAACCTCTCACATGTATTATAATTTTTTATGAATATTTTATTAAATGTCTTATTTGTTTATATGCAAGTACATAATTTAAGCTTCCCATGACAATTTCTATATTTTTTTAATATATTATACTAAAGTATTCTAAACAATTCTTTTTTTTATTAATATTTTATATAAAAGTATTCTTAGCAATTCTTAGGTATATAACATTTTCTTTGAATATTCTCGTTTATCTTAATACTGCCTTTTGTCAAATTAATTTTTGAACTCTTTTTAATATAATATAACTTTTTGTAAAGTTCTTAACTTTGTTTTCATGGAAACCAAATGCATTTCCGACACTTCCGACATTTTGTAGTACAGTGTAGGTTTGTCCGTTAAATATGAATTTTTCGAAGTCGAAGTTACTCGGGGGTTGTTAGCATTTTCGAAAGCAAACATCACAAGCCAAGACTGTGAGTTAGAAGAGCACGACCAGTGCGTGTGGTTCGCTTTGTGAAATTCAAATTTATTCTTCCGCGCCTTGTTTCATTATTTGAATGAGCAACAGAAAAATAAGAGAGAAATTATTTCAAAAAAGCATCATATGGTCCTTGAAGAGGCTTGGAAAAGGATTTAGGTTATATTTCTTTTCGTGAAAATCCATTTATATTTATTTTAAAATAGATTTGTTTGCACAAAAAATGAAATTAATATTTATTTCTGTTCGTAACAATATTATTTAAAAGGATTTAATCTTAATATTATATCAACAAAAGGTTTTTACTCACACTACTATAGTTTTTGAATATGTGTTTATTTTCTTGAAATTTAAAACGAATAAATACAATAAGGATGTATACGATATATGAACATGAAACATAGTTATATTCTAACAATAAAAACCAACCGTCACTTAAATTTAGTTTCGGTTTAAGCTTCTGCATATGCCCAACATGTGTTTATACTGCCAACAGTTCACTTTATTTTGTGTTATTTCTATTATAATTCAAATAAAGTCATCATGAACTATGTATTCAGTTTACAACATAAATCCTACTCAGTTTATTCCGCAGCTGGCATGAGTGTATTTTGTTTTTAAGCCTCAACAATCATATTATTTCGAGTTACCTGACTGATACCACAAAACTAGCATTTGCCACCTTTTTAGTTTTGTTTTTTTTCCATATAGACACAGACACACAGATTTTCAACAATTCCTGGATGCCTGGGAGAGGGGTGGATTGTGGGACATTAATGGCACCATATTTTGCATGTTTCAGTTGAGTTCGCACCAAAAATAAATCAAATACGAACACACAAAAGCTAGATAAACCCAGCGCAAATGCGGCGTCAGAAAGTTGACAGTAAAAGCACAAAATAAACAGAAAGAAGTCGAGGGGCGAAACGTTAGTCATGAGGCAATGGAATTTATTTATTAATAGTTACGATTTTAATAGATCCGCATTTAATAGCA
Organism: Drosophila orosa; assembly: GCA_018904745.1. Taxonomy (NCBI): domain Eukaryota; kingdom Metazoa; phylum Arthropoda; class Insecta; order Diptera; family Drosophilidae; genus Drosophila; species Drosophila orosa. The sequence goes on from JAEIIH010000100.1 coordinate 11,607, forward strand.
TGCAGTCGTGACCTGGGACTCAACTCGAGACTTCTTGACGAAGGTTGCGAGGGGATTCCCAGGATTCCTTATCAAGGAAATCGCTGCCATATTTATGGTATATTAAAGGGGCTCCCCTTGTTGTTGTTTGACCCCTCCGAGAAGGGTTGAAGTAAATAAATATTGTTTTCCGCACACGCGACATGCATAATAATAAAAATAATAATAATAATACCGGGGGAGAACTGAGAAGGGTTGTTCGTTCGGCGGAACCGCAATTCATATGAAGATAATATAAAATAACATGAAAAACAACAAATAACAAAATGAACAAGGATCCCCGCCACCCAGCCCTCTTCAGCTAATGCAATAATAAGAGTGGAGCTCGGAAAGGGCATAAATAAAAATGTATAAAAAGTTGGGGCCGGGGGAAAGGAAAACAAAGCTCAAAGCAGCATGACGCCATTTTGAAAGTGACGCCTTCCGCTTTTATTGCACAGCTGCGGGGGGGGAAGAAGGAAGGAGGTTTCCGCGGGAGACCGGAAGTTGGAAAGGAGCTGAGCTTGCAGGCGAAGTGTGGGGTCGATGTTGGCCGTGAGGCAGCGTGTCATCAGGCGGAGTTCACTTTGAGTAAATGGAAGACTGTCTTCGCCCCACTCGGCGGGGAAATGGAAAAGCTGAGATGAATGAGCCGGCATTTCCCTGCCCATTAATATTGTGTCTGAAGAGTTTGGACGAGTTTAACGAGTGCCAGACGTTGAGTTTCTGATTTGATTGGATGTTTACATGAAATTGACTTCAGATTTGTCTATTTCCCTGTGTAAATAACTAACTGCTTGCTTAAAAACTAAGTTGTTAAATATAGATAACAAGGAAACTAAATAATGAACTTGAGTCTAAAGTCCGCTTTCAAATTGATCATATTTCGTAGACCTAATTAAATGAAATCCAGATAGAGATTCATTCCCATCACAAAATGCAAATAAACTCTCAAGTCTGCAAGCTTCTTCTTTAGGCCACAAGGCAAGTGGCCCCAAATAACCAGCTGGAGCCAGGACTCTCAGTCGACACTGCTGGAGTATCCTGAGCGGGACGCAAGCGGAAGTCCTTACAGCTTTTGCATATCCTTAAGTGCCACTAAGTGGTGCTATCATTCTTTCATATGTATGCTCATGTGTGTGTGTGTGGGGAGAATGTGATGCTTATCGCACTCCACCACAAGCATTTGTACACGGACGGAGATAGGGATTGAAATACACTTGGATTTTGGGCATACAGATACTCTGTGCATCCTGCATATATCCTGGTTGTGTGTCTGTGTTGATTCCCCATCCTTCCCCTGTGCGCATCTCTAAAACTCGATTCTCTGCGGTTTTTGTATCGCTGACCATGACAGAATTTCTCCCTCTACTCCACTACTATATATACATGTATTTTTTTTTTTTGCACCATTCCAAGGGACCTTCCTTTATGCCACCCAAATCTAGCCACCGCTTACCCCCACGGCTGCTACCAAAAAGTGTCCAAAACATAAATGACATTTATATTGGTTATAGTATTAGAGGGAATGCTGGCTGGGCTCTGGCCCAGACCCCCACGTAGTACGTGCCAACATTTTGGGTCATAAAAATGTATACAAAAGCAACAGCAAACAAAGCTCAAGCAGGAACAAACAATTTATACCACTGGCAGAAAGGAATAGTAGAGGTCAAGCCATGAAATATGAGAAATCGCACGCATCTATGTACATAAAGTGCGTTTCATAATCGAATGACAGTTGAGTAGTGCAATATGAGAGCCCCGTATAACATAAGGAGCAGCAATATGCTGTTGATATCCCCAAGCATATCTTTATTTATCTGGCTTCTACGTGAGTCCATTGAATGTGTTTAGTGACAGATTACGTGTAAGTTTGATTCAGATATTCTACATAAAGAGCTTAGGCTTAAGACAAAATACTCATACTTTGGCTAGATCAAATCCAAAGCTATAAGGGAATTATTTTACGGAAGCGCTTATTTTATTTAGTTTCGTCCTTTACATTATAAAGTAGCAATATAAATTACCAGCTTTTCAACAATTAAACATATTATTTTAGTTATTGTTATGGATAAACATTAACAAATTTAAGCGCTTGCAATTATTTATTTATTTAGGTATTTATAAATTTATTTTATTGTACTCTGTAGGGTGCTTAAATTTTAGTCAACTAATCAACCTAAACAACTTTTCAAAATGTCTTCTTTGAATCGCACGAAACATATATGTCGGAAAGAGAACAATATAATACATGTATATGGGTGTTTTATGTTATATAAACGATTGACACTTTAAAATAATATGAAATTGTCATCATTTTGCTATTTTTAGATATATACACGTTATATCTTGTTTTATTTACGAATTTAAACTAATGTTTTTAATCTTATTTAAATATTTAGAAAGTGTATCGCGGAGAATTGCTGGCATTTATCGTTGGCTTAAATATATATATATAAAGTAATTAAGATACAACTATGGAGCCCGATAAAGGGGGTACTTATACCTTTCTTATATATTTTTTATTATTTATACACCCTTGCAGCGTATTAAAATTTTAGCCAGAAGCTTGAAATGCATTGAATGAGGCATTTCCGACCCATTAAATCATATTTAATCTTGATCAGCATTAAAAACCGAGTCGATCTAGATATGCCCGACACAAAACAATTTTTAAATTTTATAAGGGGTTATATCAGTAAAATTTTCAAAAATGCTTAAAATTAAATTTGAAATTGAGTATTCAGATGTCTTAACCTATTCAAAACTAGCACAGAAAAGCTTTCCAAATTCAAATTAATGGATTTTTGGCTTAGTAATGATCGATTTTCCTGATAAAATTGTAAAGAAAATTACAGTTTCCCCATTCTTATTTTTAAGTGCAATTGGTTCAGAAAAAAAAGGCAAACTGTTACTTATGAAACGTCCTGTATCTTTAAAACGAACATGTGTTATAACATCTCAGTGTCTACATTTAGAATCCTGTTAAGCTATTGGAAACTTGGACCAACAAAAAAAAAAAAAGGGATAAAACAGCTCTTGCAACAGTGATGGCAATTTTCTGGTCACGTGGCTCGGCAGCGTGAGCTTCGGCAGGCCTTCAAGAGTCAGAGGCAGGCATTGCGTATACGCCGCGTGTGTCAAAACGCAAATGTCAAAATTGGCCAGGCTAAAAGGGTCGCATTGGCCGAAAAGCGAGTGGAACGGGAATTTATCCAGGAGCCAGGCTGTGGGTATGAGAAGGCGTGGCAGTGGGCGTCAGGGGATGTGGCTGTGAGTGTCGTGACCAACTCTGCGAGTGGCTTAGGCTATATGCGTGCCTTTGGCATATTTGTGTACCCAACACACACCCTCGATTGAGGTTGGGCAGAGGTGGAGTGAGCGATAGCGAAGACCAAGTTCAATGGCTTCGCTCATAAATCCATCGCCGCAGCCAATGCAAATAAACAAGGCTTCGAGGGAACGCAAAATGAGAAAAGCGAGCTACAGTCTCAGTCTGGCCTCAGCAGGCAATATTCGCAGTTGAGCGCATAGATAGCCAGCCAAACAGGCAAACAACAAACAACAAGGACAGGACGACGCACAGGATGCATGCCACATGCTGATTAAAATCCCAACTTCGCGAAAAAGGTAGCCAGGTGGTCCGTGTTCAGGAATTCTCTATATTTTCAGATTGGCCATGGCATTGCTGGGAAATAATATGTCGTTTTATATATATTTAGGTTACCTTAGGCATAAAGTGCTTAGGCATCAGCATTACCAACATTTTAAATCTGTATATATTTGCTCCAAAATTAATCCTAAAATATTCGTAAAGCTTCTCTTAAGTTTGCATGCTTCTTTAGCTTGAATATGCTTTCCCACTGAAAGGGTATATGCAGAGGAGCTTCGTTAAAATTGTGCAACTCCTAACGACCTGTAGGTGACAAACTTTCCCAGTGTTTTGTGCTTCTCACTTCGGTACCATCTCCTCCCTACCTCTCCGTCTTTATTCTCTGCTTGCTCTTCCAGTTGTTGTTGATATTTTTTCACCAGACGCTGGTAAAAGGGTTTTATTCCGGTGAATTCTTGGATTCCTTGGCTCAGTCATGCACGACGAGGGACCCAAAACATAAATACAAAATCATTTTCAGTTTTTTCCTTGTTGTTTTTCGGTTTATTTTGGACTGTTTTAGGCCTCCGAGCGTCTGTCGTTGTTGTTTTTTGTTGTTTATCCTGTGGGCCTAAATCATATTAATGAATTTTCTTTTAGTCATGTTTCGGACCTTGGTCAAGTCTGGGAAGAGAAAAGGGACTGAAAGTGGAAGTTTTTGGGTGACATTAATTACGCAAAATTAAATTTGATATCCTCGCATTAGCTGGGAATCAAGAAACGTACAAAACTGAAACGCTTCACCGGGTTTTACTTACTTTTGGGGGAGTTTCAGGTTTTGTTTTTTATGTTTTGTTGTGGGGAAAGGGCGAATGGGGATGTTGGGCGCTTTGTGGGGTCGCCACTTGAGCGGCTTAGCTTAATTTATGTTTTAAAAAAAAATAGAAAAGAAGGGGAGAACAAGGAATAATAATTGCCTGCAATGCGAAATCCGCTTTTGGTCATTAGCGGAGGCGAACCTTTGTTGAGGGGAAAAAGGGGTGAGCTTTTGGCCAAGGGAGGAATGCGTGTGTGTGTGTGTGCTGGGGGGATGCATACAACCCTCTCAGATTCCCTCTGAATTTATTTGACCCGCGCATTGCGGACCTCATTAGCAATAGTTTTGTTTGGCTTTGTCTGGTTTTCGGTTCGGCAGTAGTAGTTGCGCCCGAAATGTTTATTTTAAGGGGGCAAAATCCAGGCATAAATCATGGCCCCGGCTTGCACTGACAGCTGCGGCGCCATCGATGATGATGATGCTGTCGTTTCCGGGGGATTGGTGTTGGGTCCTTATCAGTTAGCCGGCACTATACTAATTCCATACTTGGCTTTCGGCTGTGGGCCAACTAATTAGCCCACAAATGTGCTACATCGGGGGGGAGAACATTGAGCGATGGAGTTCTGGGCGGTCTCCATAAATAATGACAGCTAATTTAAATGTTTCGGCACTATTCGCGGGTCCAAGGATTGGCAGGCAAGGACTAACCCAATACTTAGTCAAAAATACTAGCGTTTTGAAGGATTACAATGGGAGCATTAACTAGGGGTATGCATAGAATTGGTTAATTAAAAGTGTAGAGAAGGAATAAAGTCAATAATAATAAATAATAATGTATACAAGGCTTATCCCTAATTTTCCCTATTTGTTTAGTGTTTAAAGGGTTATTTGTAAAGAGTAGAGAAAGAGAGAAGTCACTGATAATAAATTATATAGTATTTAAGTCACTGATTATAAATTATATTGTACATAAGAGTTATCCCCAATTATCTATGATTTGTTTACCTTTTGAAATGCTATTTCTGTTCCACATTTTGTATGGTATAAGTTCTCTTTTCGCTCATCCTGTCCTCTTTGTAATTCAATCTCCTCTACACCCATTTAGTTTACTTCTTAATAGTTCTCTTTCTACTTTTATTAATTACTTTTCAACTACTTAACCCTTCTTCCGTGCTTGCTTCCTTCATTTCAAACTCTACCTTCTGTATCACATTTTTCTCTCTGCCACAGTTTCCATTATTATTATTTTTATTACATTTTCTTTTTTCCTGTGTAATTTTTCCCCGCCTTTCGTTGCCATGCCTACTATTTCAATTTAGTGTCTAAGTCCTCTGCCTTCTGGTCCGTGCTATCAGGTGTCCTTGGTAATACTAACCCATTTATTTGGCCCCAACGAGGCGAATGATATAAAATATGGTACCGGATGTTTTGTTTCCCCTTGCTCACTCACTGAATTCCTAGCAGGAGCTGCTCCTTTTTGCCTTTGACTGGCGGGAATGGGCCAAAGGAGGAGAGACGAGCAGCGGGGCTGGATTGAAGCTGGTTAAACGAGGAGGCCAATCAAGCTGCATGAGTGCATCCTGCTGGAGCCCAGCTGCAGCCATCTCGCATCCAACTAGTACACACACACAGTCGCACACTCGCACAGTGGGAGAGACGGAGACACACGTGTGTGGCATCATCATTAACGGTACTGAAAGGATCCTGGCTTGCGGGTAAGGGGTACCCGAGACTTTCTCCTTTCACCTGACTTGCCCCTTTCACAGACCTCTTATCTTTGCTGATTGCCTGCTGCTAAAGACACCAAACTAGCTGCGAAAGGAGTCTTAACATATATATCTAATAAATAAGGCCGAATTAAAGCAGTTGATATTCAATCAAAGAACGATTTCGAGTGCATCTCCTTACTATCGAAAACCACAGTTGAACTTCCTTGTCTGGAACCCACAAGGACCATGCACAAAGTTTTCCTTAATGTATTCAGAAAAGTTGGGATTTTCTCTTAGAGTTGGAAATTTACAAGTTGATTAAAATTTTTATTTTTTTTCAGTCATTTTAAGATTAAGTCATACAGGCAAATAATTTTATTTTTATGAAGAAAAACTAGAAGAATTATAGAGAATGCTCAGAGATCTTGTTAGGCTTGGGTTTACAGGTTTTCCAGTGGTGGTCTTAATAATTGTATTCACTCATTTAAAAATGAAATAATATATTCTTAATATATGTCACAGCCTAGTCAAGGATATAGATATATTTCTGGATCTATAAAAGTATCTAGTTCCTGTTCTAATCTTGGTTTATTGTCAGACACTGTGGGTTAAGGACATTTTGGGTTAGGTTTAAAGCAGCGAGGGGCACGCCGTAGCTCAATATGCTCACGCTGCTCAAACCGTTATCTTTTTTCG
>JAEIIH010000104.1:0-12518 GCA_018904745.1 Drosophila orosa
TTATCTCTTTTCGAGGGAAGCTTCTTGCCCCGTTTTCCGCTGTTATTAAACACGTTTATTCTAAGTTTTCCTCCGCAGCCGTTTTTCATATTGCGTTTCGCCATATTTTTGTTGGATTGCGCAAAAATTTCAAATTAAGTTGCACAGCGGGGAGAGTGAGAGAGAGAGGGCAGCTGGTGAGCGAGCGAGAAGGGAAGACCGGGCTGTAAGTGAGCAACAGAATTGCATCACGTACATGGGCAATTTGCCAGAGGAATACAATACAAAGAACGCACACACACACACACACAAATATCCTGGAAAAGGATGACTGCCTCTCGCTCTTTACCCTGTGTGGCTGTCTTTCTCTATCTCTTTCGCCGCCCGCTGGCTTTTTTGGCACAGGTTTTGTGCCCGAGAATTTGTAAATCGCAGCGAGAAACAATGCCGGGCATAAACTAAATAAATGTGAAATATTTTATCCCATGTACACACGTTCTGTGCCAGAAAGAGAGAGTTTCTCAGCGAAAGAGAGAGACAGCGATGGAGCCACACAGACAGATTACTTTTCGTCGCTTAGTCCGCTCGGTGCAATTAATCTTGCCGCCTTTCTTCTACCAAGCTCGCTCTCGCTCTCGCTCTCTCCCTCTCTGTCTCTCTTTCTTCTCCTTCCACCAAGGACCTCAGTGTGGCCGCCTTTCTCGTTGCCCACTTTCACTTACCCACAACAATCATGTCCTCGTGACCGGAAACTGTCTGAAACGAAGGCGCCTCGCCGGACACTTCGCAGCGATATCGGCCAGTTGACTGAAGGCTAACTGAGCGCAGGACAACAACGACGTCCGTTGAGTTTTGCAGCTGGAAAAATGGGAGAAAGGACGAAAAAATAAGTTAGAAACAGTGGTAGAAAAAAGTGAAAGGCAGCTAAGGAAGGCAGTCCTCCGTGGGGCCCTATTTTTGTAACGTATTTCGTCACAAGTTTGCCTGAAAGGCTCAGTTTGTAAAATATGATCAATTTGAAGAGCTTTTACTCGATTTTCTCAAACAGTTCACAATGGTATACTATTTCTTAACTCTAGATTTAAAAAAATGGTTTTACAAGATCTAACATATTAATTAAATTTAGCTTTTTAGTCCTCATCGATCTCAACGTCCTCATCGTCGACATCCTCATCTTCCTCATCATCTTCCTCGTCGTAATCGCCATCGTTCTCCTCTTCACCTTCGTCAGCATCCTCTTGGTCAGGTATTAGATCATTGAGGACCTCTAGGATTTCGCCAAGATCCTGATCCTTTACGGGCATTACTTCATCGATGGTTTCCGCGGTGGGCGATATATTAAAGTTCTTCATTGATTCCCTGAACTTAATGGCATCCTCCAGATGCAGGATACTCAGATCCGCATTCTTCCCCCGACTCATTTCGATGGGATCGCTTAAGGGCTGGCGGATCTGATCGGCAATCAGGCGGACGAAGTCATCCTCATCGAGAGGCTGCATTGAATTCTCCAGTGATTGCAGCAATTTTGATTTTCGGTTGCTCATAATTTCAGCCAAAATTTAATTGTCAATTTGAATTTTACGAAAACAAAAACTCAACTTTTGCAAAGAGTACTAGTATTAAAAATGTTATAGTTTAGATATTACAGAGAATTTTTTAATTTAAAGGTATAGTTTAGGCTTGAACGGGTTAAAATTATTCCAATTTAAAAGGTTGAATACCATTATTTAGTTCTATATATTTTATTATTATCATTTTCTCACCTCAACGTCGACTCCGGGCAGTGGAAAGACCTGGCCGGGCGGCATGTCCCTGGGCACATAGCGGTAGAACTCGAAGCCATCCTTGTACCACTTCACCGAGTACAGTGACTCGCCGTCCAGATCGAACTTGCAGCCGAGCACGGCATCCTCGTGGCGCATAATGTGCTTGGGAATTTTGATCTCGGTCATTGTCAGGCATTCCGCGAACTCTGGAAAACCAAATAGTTGCTTGTTAGAAAATTGGCCAGAGTGTGCCACTTTAATAAGCCCTAACTGCAGTTGTGGGCTGGTCCGCTGCTCCTCTGCCTCGCGGTTTCAATGCCACTGGCAGGACATAAATAACTTGCAGCAAGTGCATAAAAGTCAAGGAAATCGAAGGAAGCCAGACTAGAACAATGCGCTTTTGTTTAGCCAACACAATGGGTAAGTGGGGGGGGGGAAGGCGAACGCGGAGAACTTGAGGAACGCGTCCTGGTTGGAAGGACCCATTCTTTGGGTCTCTATTTTCCTGGGAAAAGATGCTGCCGTGGGTGCTGGCAGTGGAAAAGCTCTTGGGCCCCGGCGATATAACTCAGCACTCGAGACAATGCTGCAGTGAAATGAAAAGTTGCCAACTTATTTAACAGCCCAAGACAAAGACGAAAAACTGTGTAGCCCCCCCCATTCTCACACTCTCAGTTGGGGGAAGCAGCATAATTTGGGTCGTACAAATCGAGATATGAAATTAATATTGCAGAGCCGAAATATGAGCAGCTGGAAAGTGGGGCAATCCTGGAGGGAGCATCTAAATCTAGAGCAAAACCATTCTGGGGATTAAGTTTAAGAGCTAAAATTAGTTAAGCAAAGACCAATGCATTAAATTATTGAATTAATTTACGAAGTATTAGATTACTTGTAGCTTAAATAAATTTCCTAATATCCTGTATGGCTGATTTAGCATAAATAATTATTTTTGACTTAATTTTCCCTCTGATCAACTCCCCCACAAACACAAATACCTGTCACAGAAACCCAACTTTAATTGTACACAACCCAGTGAGTGGGTTTTGCTTACATTTCTCGATTAGAATTTCTTGCGTCACAGGAGGGATAAGTATGGGTCAAATAGAGTAAGCCGTTTATTAAGTTATTGTGTCCTGGCATTTGTAACCACTAATGTAATTTTCTTTCAAGCTCACACAATTACATTGAAGTGTCAACACTTTCTTGCAATCAATGAAATCCACTTTATCCTGGCTGTCAGATCAGAAATAGCATTAGGCCGCAGTGGAATCAAAGTAAATCCCTCATTTCCTCATTAAGGCTGTTGTCAACGGCTTTCAAAGTTTATTTTTGGCCAAGTTCAAAAATAACAATACAGCAAAGTTCAAAAATACAGAGGCCTCGTGTGGGCTGCTTGGAGACAGTAGAAAAAGATGGTGTGCCTAAAAATAAGTGCAACATTTCATTACCAGAAAAAAGAAAGCGGCCTTAAAGGATTTTTGACTTTGGTTTTTTTTAGACTTCAGTGGAGAGCATGCTCGGCCAAGCCATATTCCATGTGAAAATATATATAGAAAAGTGACGGAAACGTAAATATTTTTATCAGGGAAAGGAAATGCTCTCTTCAAAGTTGTGTATTTTCATCGGGAAAATTAGAGGAAAGGTTCCAAAAGTATGCAGACAGACCCCGTACCACTCTATAGGGTATTCAATGCCTCGACTCCTGCCTCGATCCTTGGCTTCCTGCTTTTTGTGGTCGTTCAACCAGTCGGCCAACGAAGCGACAAACAAACCAGCCACCAAACAAATGGAGAGCACAATGCACAAAGGCAGGAAAAAGAGGAGCCGCCGCCATTGAAGCCGATGATGGTGACGATGTTGATGTTGGATGTTGCTGTGGGGCTGCGGGGGCGGCTTAGTCTCGGGCTGGTGGAAATGGGCGTGGCACTACGCCCACCGTGGGCTTTGCTCCTTTGAGTGCATTTCCGCTTTGAGGCGGCGGCGTCGTTTGAGCTTTTTTTTTTCCGGCCGGTGCGTGGCTCCGCTTTGGCGGACACTTTGTGGAAATATACTCGTATTTTGTATATGTGTTTTTGAGGCTTAAGTATAATTTAGCATTTTGCACTCTCGAATAGTTTGTGTACAGGTGCCTGGCTCGTTGGCGGAAGACAAACAAAGTGCGTTGCCAAAAGGTTTTCAACAAACAAAGGCTCTCTGCTAGCGGAAAACTCCTCGGTGCGCCTTTTCCTTCAAGAAGTAAGAGAATTTTTAAGGAACCGCTGAGACAACAACCTCGGGGAATGGAAAATGCCAAGGAAGTTGAAGTCATGAAATAACATCAAAGATTTCCAATTTTGCAAATTGTTCGGGGTTTTACACGAAGCTTTTGGAATAATATAAGGTCTCTAGCTGGTTATTTGATATTAAACTAAGAAATTAATGTAATAAAATATACTTTCAAAGAAAAATTGAATTAAACCCTAGCGGCAATTATTATTAAGACTTTATTTATCAAAATATATTATATTTACATTATTTTATTGTATTCTAAATGAATTTATGAATATTAAAATCACTCACTATAAATAAATATTTGACAACATCCATTCATTCTTGTTTATATTCCTACATTCTTCTTTATATTCCTACAAATAATACAAATTTTATGCAAACTCACAACAAGGGTCACTGACTTTCTCAAGAATTTGATTTTAATTTATATCACATTATGGGATTCCTAATGAGAAGAGTGACAACTGACTTGGAGATATTTTTGACAAACGCCAAGTGCGCAATTGGAGCTTCGTGAAGTTGTGGCCCCGACCCCTTAGGTAATTAATAAGCCAGAAATTGGAAAGTTTTGTCATCTAACCTGGGCTTAATTAAGAAGAGCCATTGCCAGAATGCCAGCAAGGAAATTGTGCTGCTGGCGGAGCCGGAAAGTTTTCCATTTGATGTCGTGTAAACGTCGTAGTTATGGTCGAAAGGGGATCACTCAGAGTGGTGGCGGTTCCACCATTTCACCTTGGTAGAATCTCTGCAGTCACTGACAAAAGTTTGCTACTTAATTATTGTTGATTTTTAAATGATTTCATTTGCCGCCCGAGGGCAACAAATGTCAACCGCAGACAAAAGTTGGCCGCCTCCCTTCATTTGCATTCCCATTCCCCGAAATGAGTTTCTTTTTGGGGTTTAGTTGTGCTCGAAATCTAATTCGAATAAAGGGCGGCCCGGCTTGGGTGTCAAATGCAGAAGTTTACCGAGCAAAGTTTAGCTTTGCATATCATTATGGCTTTTTAATGGGGTGAGCAATGGCCAAAGTCGTCTAAGTAATGTACCACGGGGGGGGGTGTACTTCATAAGCAACTAATGAACTCTTCAAGGTTTCTAAGAACCATCTAGCAAATCGATCTGCCGACTATTTGGAAGTATTCAGAGGTTCGTAATTAATTTTTATTACTAGTATAGTATAGTATCTTTATCAAAACTATTTTATGTATTGAATTAAGGTTCCATTCAGCAATTATTCAAAGTCTTTCAATTAAATAATAAACATTTTATGTGCCCAAAATAAGATTGCTTTTCAACAAATATAATAAATGAAACGAAAGCCTTTGAGAATCGTATTTAGTGCAGAAACCTTTTAGGCCATAGAACCCTTTGGTAGCAGCTTAGTCCGCCGGATTAGTTACACAATGCAAACAGTGTCCCTCAATCTCAGGGCCTCTCTGGCCCCCCTGGCATCCCGTAGAACTCTCGGCAGAGCAATTGCAATTCCGAATCCAAATCTGACTGTCACATGAGCTCAACTCGACTCAGCCCGGATTCTCCGCCTGCGTTTTCTCTATATAGAGCTCGACAGGCAAATGCAAAATGCAATTAATTTTATTAGAGTCCATTGAAAACTCATTGGAAAAACGGTCCCACACAGGGGGCTGTTTTCCGGGCTGGGGTTTTATGTTATTGTTATTGTGTGCGGAAAAGTGGGGCGAGATGGCAGCCAAGAATTTATGGCCCTACCAAGGCTTCACTTACAATGCAAATTTTTCCAGACATCGCAGACGAGACAAGGAAATTATGATGCGGCTCAGTTGGAGGGCTTACTCATGGGTTCTCTGGGCATACCAGGGACCCGACCCGACCGGATGCGGAGCCTTGAGCAAATAAAGATGTTTTTTGCATGTTTCGCAGACGCCAGCAGCATCAATACGCATCAATCGCAGTCCCCCAGCCCCTGCAGTCGAACCCCTTCCAGCCCGTGCCACATCGACATCCATGGCAGTTGCCCAGAACGTGCTTAATCTGCAATCAGAGGCGGAAGTTGGTCTCCTCCTCCTCAGTCTCCTCGATGGTCCGTATGTCTATCCGTCTTTCGGTCCAGTTTAGAGTCCTGTCCCCATCTTTATTTCAGTTGCAGTCTGAGCTTCAATACCCTAGGAGAGTATCCTTTAGTATTTGTCACAACCTTTCGCAAAAGTCTTTCGAATAATAAATACCTACAAAGCCTACATAGAAAAATGCATCTCCTAAAGAGTGTGCACAATATAATTAACTAATTGAGCTAATATACAATTTATTTAATATATTAGCCAAGTCCTTAAATTAATCTTTATTTTTTGCCGGAACGTATATGTACTTCCCGATAGCTTTCAATTTATTTTTCAAGAGTATGCAGAATCTTTGATGCGTTTGTCCTGTCTCTTCGTGCCTTTGGAAACGAGTGCATCATCGTTGTCCTGGTCGTTGTCATTGCAGCCACAAAACAGGAGCACGTCTGCCACTCCTCGTTCCAGTCTCTCTTATCCTTGCCACTCCCCTGTATCCCTACCACCAAAGCCAACAGCTCCCAGTTGTCAGCTCAGCTCAGTTCAGTTTTTGCTGCATTGCAGGCGCACTTTCATTTGCATATTTCGCAAAAAAAAAAAAAAAGGGGGAAACTGGAAGGAAAACAAAAAATATGGCATAAAGTATAAGAAGAGATGAGAGTGGCACAAAAAAAACTTGGCTACCATCGATCGGATCCCATTGAGCGGGTTTCTTGTTAGACGGTTAATCGCAGGGCGCGGAAAGTCAAAAGTTTCCATATCGACTTGACTCGAAGGAATTTTGCGACAATATTTATATTCCCCATTTGTTTATGCAGCGAAAAGAGCAAAATGAGCAGGGACTTTTCATTTAATCCACCCAAGACAATCTCTTATTGAAACAACAAAAGTAAACGTCGTTTTACGTTAGCTTTACGCCAGTTTTCTATTATTTCCCATAATTACCACAAATTGTGTAAAGCATCAAGCCGAAATGACAAATGGGCCAAATTAATCCGACCATCAGTCATGCCGTGCAAATTTGTCAAAGCCACTGCCATAATGCACTTTATTTTCTTTAATTAAAATATCAATTAAATCACCCCACTCGCTAATAGACACACATGCAGCTGCAATAATATAATTATAATTCCTTCGACTTGCAGACATTTCGTTGGTATACGGCTTCCCAATTATACAGCCTTTTGCTGAGTCAATTAATTCAATTAAAAGCTAAAGTTTTAACCAGTTTATGATTAATCACCTGGCGGTTTGCCAGCGTTAAACTCAAAGCATAAAGTTTAAAATTATCGTTGCTTATTTTCTGGTGATTTGTCCTTAAAAATTTCAATTAAACTAATAGTTACTTAAACTTTTGACCTATCCTGGCTCATGAATACAGCAGACTCTATTGAATTATTCACCAGAAATTAAGCCTACATAAATCTATCCAACTATTTACTATATTTACTATTCAAACCATTGGCCTGCAAGCCTTCGGCAGAGCCCACAATCTGTTGGCACCTTCCAACTTCTACCCTTCAATTGCTCCTCAAGAACACTTTAACCCAGCCTAATCGCCAGAAAAGGCACTTAATAATACTTATAGGTATTTATGATGCCTAAGCAAACCGAGCAAATCTTTAATAAACTCCACTCCGACGGGGCTTCGAGTGCTTGCCGTCTGGCAGGAACTTTCATTAACTGAATAAGGGGGATATTCCGAATACAGAAGAAGGAGGATTGAAGGAGAAGGAGTGCGTGTCGCTCAACATTAGTTTCATGTGCTGCCAATAAATGTGTACTTCCCTCGGACATCGGTGGCCGCTCTTTGTTAGTTACAATTTGGCCAGAAGTGTGCGCCACGTTAACTTAATTTCATTATTTGTTGCTCGCTTTTTTCTCTGTTTGGGGCAGCCAGAATTCCCCCAGATCCACGCTGTGCGGCGTGCGTACACGTACGTGACCTCATAATAGGAAAATAAGATTTCTATCTATAATTCAGGCGGCGCTCTGAACCTAGACCCGGAGAGAGAGAGTAAAACCTCAAACCCGGGGCCGGCTAAGTGCCAGCAAATAATAATCATTTTTGTTCCCCCGTTTGTCTAGACAGAAATTGTATTTGTCAGTCATTATTATTTCGCTCTATGTCCGCTGGAAGGGAAGCCAAGTTAAATAGTGAGCAGAGATCTGCCACAGAAACTTTTTTGCTTTGACAACTCTGCCGCAAAGGAAGCGGAAACGGAAATGGCAAAAAACTTGAGCATGTTTATTTATTTAATTAAATGCGGCATCAGGAAACTTTCGCTGGTGCCTTCTACTTTCCCATGTTTTCCTTTTTTCCTGTTCAAGTGTTGCCTGTCGGCAATCAAGCTAATTAAGTTGAAGGTTTTTCCCGCACACAAACAAAAATTAATATTAATAAAATATATTAATGATGGTTTCGCTAATGAATTGAATTTATGGCTCGGTCGAGCATAAATTTCATTAGCTGTGAAAATCGACAATCATTCAAACGGATATTGAATTCTTTTTGCTAAAAACAATTAATAGTTTACTGATCCATCAAACGTTCACTCGGAGGATTATAAACTTTTTTATGACCAAGGTTTGCATTTATAATTAGTAATAATTAATTGAATTGTGTATTTTTGTAATTTGCTCAAATGGGCGGAAGAGAACAATTAGCAAATGAATTAAAACAAAGAATGGAAAACTAAATCTAATTTTTAAATAAATAAATAAAGTAGATTTATATAATTTATATAAATCTAGCCGACTGGCAACCCCTGACGAATCGACATCTCCATCATCTCAGGAAACACTAAAAGTCTTCTCCTAATGCTCCCTTCTCGTGGTTAGCCGCGACTTTCGCTTGTTTGCCAGTTAATTTTGTTTAGTTTTTGCTCAGCAGTTTGTTGAACTTAATTAAAAATAAATAACAGGCAGCGGCGGCGGCAGTGGCAAACTTGTTGTTTATTAATGCCCTGGCAAAGAGTCTTTGGGGGCAGAAAGGATTTCCTGTCAAAAGGGTGGAAGAAGCCGAGCCCTGACTTTGCACCCGACTTTATCAACTTGACAGAGTCTGGCAGGGATTTGATCTATCGATTATTGAATGAATTTTAAATGAGTTATGTATCTCTGAGAGCGAACACATGGCGTATGAATTATATTTAGGAACAGCGAAACTTGTGTATATTTTTGGGGTTGATTAAAACTTTTGACTCTCCTCTTACCATAACAAAATTGAAGAGTCAGCCAGGCGAGGATACCACAGCCGATGGTATATTTTCTGTGTATGGCAGGATCCATGTTTTTCACTATTCTCGTTTGCTGCAACTTTTTTTCCGGATGAAACTTTAATTTTTCAATTTGTTGAGGAATTTTTGGTTATTTTTCTTGTCCATGTCCGCGCGCTTCTATGTTTGCTTTTGCTTCGTTTGCGTTTTCCTCTTGTCTCATTTGTGCAATGCAATAAATTTCCCTTGACCGCCAACGAGGGAAAGCGTCAACCAATTGCTTTTCTTGTCGCTTCTCCCTGCTGCCGTTCTAGTTGCTGTTTGTGTTGTTGGCTTATTTATATTTATTTTCCATGAGCTCGTTGCTATTTGCTTTTCCTATTAAGCGTTCGCCCACATAGCGACACGTAGTATAGGCACAGTCGCATTTACATGTTATATCCTGGCTGTCTATTTGTATTTGCCTCCCCGTGTTCGCCTTCTTTTATTTCGATTTTAGTTTAGTTTCCGGCTTCCTTTTATCCTGCCTCTCCACGCACTGTATTTAATTGAAACATCAGCAGAAGTTTTCCTATAAATGAAAGAAAATACCAAAAGATTGAATATTTATCTTGGTTAAAGTTTGGTTTGGTCATAAATTTACGACTATTTAATTCCTTACTATATTTGACGATTTGAGCAATTAAAAAAATATTTGTCGTTAGTATATATATATCGTTAGTCATTTTTCTTTCTTTCTATTTTTGGCTGTCAAATGTTGTGTCCGGCATGTATTTTTAGTTACCTGTCAGCTTATCCTTATTTATGGCGTAAAGCTATTTTTAAACCCACTTATTTGTGTGTATTTACCGGATTACCTTTCTAGGTACATTGTATGTCTCATTAAATATTTATGATGGGCTTAATCATGATGATTTCTAAACAATAATACTTATTTGTCAGTAAAACGGATAGACATTTTGTATAAATTAAAGGAAACTCAATTACTTGATTTTTTAATATTTATTACTAGATTATTTCATGCTCTTTTTGTAAGAGTTTAGCTTAAGTTACATCTTAGCCTTTTATACAATATTTTAATTGTAAACTATAATATATTATATTAGTTACTAATTTAATTTTAACGCAGCAATATTCAGCTGATCACGTCACACATTATTCACAGAGTAATGCCTGGTCTCTGAACTGTAATGAATATTAGATTGAATATCTCAACTATGCACTTTAAACTCCCCAGGCTAGCCCATATTGGGTGCAAATGGCTTCGGGGCAGCCAAGACAGTCGTTGTCGTTGTCAACTGTGGCTCACAAAATCACAGAAACAATAAGCCAAATGAATTAATCATGCAATTTATGGCCAATAACATTTAATGCGAATTAAATGCTCTCCGAGTCGAAAGCCCTGAGGATGGAGCCCAAGGCTCAACTCAAAAATCATTGGGCAAAGGCATAAATTAACAATAACATTGTACAGTCTGCGATTGTGTAATTGTTCTCGGGCAGGCGAAATTAAATTTGCATAAAATCAATTAAAACCAAAAACTCCCGGAAAGCGGCAAAGCACTTTTGGGGGGGAGGGGGAATAGCTGGAAAATCTGTGAATGCTGCCTTTTGGGCAAAAGTTTTCCAAAATCATGTTTTGTAATTAGAGGCCATGAATAATTTTAGCACCTTGTTGTCATCTATTTCCAGAGACACGCACACACCGAGCACACATCGCACCGAGTCACATGTCGAACGGTGAGTGGCTTATGCAAAATAGTTCAGTCTCGGACCCTGAGCGCACACGCTGCGTATACTTGATGTTAGCTCCAGGACCCAGTCTTTTGCATAATTAATTATGTGGCAAGCATGGCTCTGGCACTCGCTAGTTAAATATGCAAATATTCGGAGAACAAGGTCTAAGCGAACTAAGACACCGCAGGTCACTCACATCCTCCTTCGGCTACTTGTAAATATCTCTCTCTCTCGCCCTTGCCTCGAGATCTTTTCGCTCCTTAAACTGGGCCCTGCCCCAAAAATGTTTCAGTTCTGTGCTTTAAAGAGATTTGCCTATAAGGCCATGTTCAATGGCACAAACACATTTTTCTGGGGGCGGGGCTGGCCGTAAAGGGGACGGTCTGAACATCGGGGCTTAAGCGCCTTGTATGTGGGACTCTCTGAATGTCGAATGAAGAATTGACTGAATGGCCATACGAGAAATGCCTCACTGACTGAATGACTCGCATTGCCCTCTGCGAATGTGTGTGTGTGTGTTGGCCATTGTGGGTGCTGTGCTTGAGTTTGTGTGTACTTGGGGCCTTGAACAGCCCTTGAGAGGAAAATACAGCTTTAAAATTTAAGCTGTAAAACCGGTGGCAACGCTACTGTGGTAAGAGGAGAATATAGAAGATTTTTAAATTTATTTTAAATACAAGAAATGTAGAATTATTTTAAAAGTCCACTTATATACTAGTACTTAGTAATGTATTATCTTGAAACACTAGAAAATGAATCACTAAAAACTTTTGCCATATATTTTAATTAAAACAAAGTTCTAAAATTAAAACAAAATTTAACATAATCTTACCAGCCGTTTTCCATAACCAAACATTTAATAGATTTAATTATAAATCAATTCCTCATCACCCAAAAATATTAGCATATTGGCTAATTAAAATTATAATTATCTAAATAATTGTTAATCAATTATAATCAAATTTTCAAAGTGACCTAGAAAATAAACCAAAATTATGCCTCATATTGACTATGCTGCTAATAAATAAAATTTACAATTATTGCCATAACCGCAACCATTAAACCGAGAACCAATGATATAAATTATAAAATGTTGCCCCCGGAAACTCGAAATATATTTTTTTTTTTTCCCTAATAACTGGAGAGGGGAATCTCTTTATTTATCTTGCTGTTTGAGTTTTAAGTGTCAATTGATAAGGCCATAAAGGTCAGCCAGCCATGGAGCTGACCTTTCCGAGAGTTTAGGGATTTAACGATCTGCTGGTAGGCTTCCCGTTCGCTTTTTCCAGAGTTTTTCCTTGGCTCGCCTTGAACTAAATGAGACTAATGAAAGGCCATAACTCAAAGCCCGGCCAGAGAATGTCCCAGCTCAGCGGCTCAAATTAATTGGCATTGTGCGGGAATTTCATATATATACAGGGGAAAATCGCGGTGTTCATATAACTGGGGTCAATCAAATATTTAGGGAAATAAGAGTGAGAAATAATAATATAAGAAATTTGTAAGGAATTATT
>JAEIIH010000115.1:0-44280 GCA_018904745.1 Drosophila orosa
AACTTATAACCAAACTTTTAACTTACAATTTTTTATATAGAAAAATGTTCTGTATTCAAGGAGTTCTAAAAATGACAATTTTTACAAGAATTACCATTACCATAATTAATACAATAAATAATATTAATATAAAGTCTCATTTAAATCGTTGCAAAAATATAATACCCTTGCCAGGGTATACAAGTCGCACACAAACGAACGTGTGGCAGTTAGCAGGTGCAAGAAACCCTGGAAGCAGGGCGAAAAGTCAGGCGCAAAATGTCAGCAGAAGTCAAAACCATAAGTCAAACCACAACATATGAATCAAGGAAACCGATGTTGATGCGTGTGCTTGCGGAGTCGGTTTCAAAGACTTACTAAGCGAAACCAAAACACCTTTGCTATTTTCAAATAGGCAACGTAAACCTGTCGTAGGAATATAACCTTTTTAAATATAAAAGTACATTTTAAAGGTTATGATTTGACACCATAGTTGACCATGCCCAACATTTTGAGTATATGCCAAGGTTCAATGAGTGCGTACCTCCAGGAAATCAACGATAATTTGAGCCTTTTAATGGCGTCCCCCGCCCGACTCTCAATGCTCTGACAGGATGTCCGGCCGGACAACACAGTCCTTGGGGGCTCGAGAGAATGAATGCGCTGATTTATGACACCCTCCGATGCAAATGGGAAAACGCATGATAATTACGCTTTACCCCCACGCACACCCTCTCTGTGAACTTTGGCTGTCATTTGGCTGTCCTGGCTGCCCAGCAACAGAAAACAAATGCAATATAATCCTGGCCAGAGATGCGAGCCCAGCAATCAACTGGTGTCTCAGTTTCCGTTAGAGCAAGCCCAAGCCCTCTAACCCTCGCTCACACAGGCTCCTCGCTCCTGATGCACCTGGGCAAGGAAAACCATCCCCGCCAGTTTTGCCGCCACGACTGACAACCAAATAACCCAAAACAAATGGAAATATCCCCGGAGAGAGCCAAAGAGCGAGAGAAAAATGTCCTGGAATTGGGGTGGATTCCCCTGCACAGGAAGGTCCCTTTTCTGGGAAATTTCCCCTGGCCAAGTTTACTCGCCAGATAGACTTTATTTTATTCATAGACATATTCGCTCACGGACTTATCATATCATATACACTTTCCGTTTTGGGTAAGGGCATCGGAATGTCACCCAAATGCAGGTTGAAAGTAAAAAATATGGAGAAGACGAGCTTCGGGCAAGTTGATTGTTAAAGTTTAAGCCTATAATTTAATTCTGGTTGACTAGCTGGACGGACTATGCAATTATTTCATACTATTATTCATACTACCCTTACCTGTTTGGAAACCCTCCTTACAGGCTGACCACTGCAATTACTATTCGCGTTTCCGTATTGGACACTCTAATGGCTGTAATAAGTTATTATTACTAATACCCGTAACGTACGGCATAGGAAGCATTTATGAAAATTAAATGCAGTCACAAACAAGATTGAATCCTGGAAAATAAATGTTAGCCAAAATGAGCAAGGGTCGCAGGAAGAAGCAGAAGCCATGGCAACCTTAATGCGTTGTCCGGATTAAATTCCCGAACCATACGTCAACACTCAAGGGGGTAACCGAGGAGATACACAGAAATAATCAGATAAATTTTGTTCTGTAGATTCACTATACCTCCATGTTATCGAAATAATAAAGATTATAGTCTTTAATTAAGAAATATATAACCCATTTCTAGAAAGAAGACTACATCCCATTAATCGGGGAAGATACAGCAATCTCTGGAGTTCTGAAATCCCTTAAAATTGTGTCCGAAACGTGCTACAAAATGATGCGTCGCATAAAACAAAAGAAATGTACATACTTTTAGAATCCTCATAAAACGGATTTCAAGCCCCTAGTGGTTTCTGTGACTCTAGTTCGTTGTTGTTATATTTCTTCTCTGTGTAGGGACACGGATCGGCGGCAGTGGCACACGCAAATGGCATGAGCAAAAATAAACTGATAAGCGACAGCCTGAAAAAACAATGTACAGAGCTCTCGGCGAGGGTCTGGGCTTGGTGGGAATTATGCGGAGATCCCCGCAGCGCAACACAAGTAAAAATATGTTGCATGCGACAGAGGCACAAACAAATAAACAAGCCAACGGACAAACAGGCAAGCCGAGCAGCAAACTGACAAATGAATTCGCGACAATGAGAGCGATGGCGGTTGGAAGGAAGGGGTCTGGGGGTGAAAGTCGCCATTCTGGCAATGGAAATCAATTATTCATGCGCTCGGCCACGCAGCTAAAAAGTATGCAAAGCATTCGCCATCCTTCTCCTGTGTCTACCAACAGTGTGCAACAGTTTTCGGCAGCCACATATCCCCAATGCTCGATGCTCGCAGTCCTTCTGAACAGAGCTCAGTCCGGGATAGCAATGATGATGATGATGGTGATGGCATTTGTTTGTGTTTGATTTACGCCAACTGTGATTAAAGGGCAGCTGAATCAGTCTATGCTAGGGCCTAGTCCTAGAAAAAAGATGAAAGCGTCGGGCGACCGGCTATAATGAAATTTAAAAGAGCAGAAAATGCTGTTGAAACGAAGGAACTAATTTCTGAAAATATTTTTTCTTGGGCATAATAAATATCTAAATTAATGTTGTGTTGTTAATTAGGTGAAAAAGTTTATTTGGTTGGTCCTGAATTTATTTAAACAAATTGAACCATCTACAGAAAATTGTTGTTGTTATATTGTACACTTATTACAATAAAATTAAACTTAAAATGGCTTTAGCACTATAAAAAGTGGTTCATACATTTTTGAATACTAATTTTTCTTTTAAATAAAACTACAATACAAATACGGAAAATGACTGTGGTATTCCTAACAATCCATTTTCAATTCAGATCAAAGTCCTAGGTTTTGAAGCTTAGCCAACAGTTGGGCTCAAAAGCGTATTTCACATAGAGGATTCCCCCATAAATAGAGTATTTCAACAACTAAAGGACCACTGGAGGGTACTAATTAAATCTGGCCACCGGCAACGTCGTCTACGGGGAGTGGATGGCCGTCGATGCACAGATAGGAAGCCAGCGCTACTCAGCTTAGGAAAATCGTGTGCTCTCTGAAGTCTTCTTTGACGGCAAGCTCATCGGGCGGAGAGTCGGGAGCATCGGAAATAGGGAAAACAGTGCTGCATGCTTTCAGGCGTAAAGTGTTTGATTATGGTCATTTATTCGGTGCGTCGTCTGTCAGTGTTGTGTCTACTTTTTGGAATGCATGTGTGTGTTCGGGCGACTCCATTATCCTTTTGTCTCGTCTGGGAACGGGGTTGCCATGGAATTCGGCTGTCCTGTATTCTGGTTGTTTATGTCTGAACGTACGATTAAAATCGCATACATCAGCGTCGCCTAATGGCGGGGGGAGTGGAGAGTCCATGGCTTCATTTTCCGGGGGCAGTTGGCCCGTCTGGCCTGGTCACTAATTTGTGTCCAATCGCGCATTTAAGCGCCGTTGTTTATTAATGCATTTCGTTTAACGAAACGCAACGCCACATTTATTCCACATATGTATAAAAAATAACGCCCACACAGAGTGAGTTGAGAGGGGAGAAAAAGTAATCCAGATTGGGCTTAAAGCATGTGCCCATTCAAGAGCACTCTTATATATTAACAAACAGGTATTTGGCACTGCAAAGGGTATATGTGAATTATACATATATCAACATCAAAAATAACTAGGGTTTTAAAATCCCTTTAAAAAGACGTAACAATTTGCAATTAAATGTTTCTGTGTAAATTAGCTTTTTTTCTGTCACGATGTATCATTTTGTATTAAAGGGATTCTAATTTATTTGCCTTTCTGTATTTTCTATATTAAAAATAAATGCTTTCAGATACTTCCTATAGCACTTGAAATTAAAGGGATTACAAAAAGGAATATTTTTACTTCTGTTTGATGCCAAACTCTGCGATACGCATCAACAGTTGTATTTTTTTGTTGGCTCTAAATGCAGCGTTTGTGGGTCGGGGGTCAGGATCCTAGAGGCCACAAACCAAACGCAACGAAAGGCCAGCCGTGTTCGCCTCTTCGACTTTGAGTTGCCCGCGGCTAAACATTCTGTGTGTGCACTGTATACAGTCAGCTCCGCATGTCACGTGTTTTTACAGTTTACAGTTCATGACGGCTTAATTAACTCGCATGTTAAAGCTCATACCAGGTTCTCGTGCAGCGGAGGGTATACTATGTACTATATACAAGATGCGTTCCCATCCGTCTGCACAAACACCTGGATCTTAGAGACTCAAGTGGGAACCAGGGATTGAAATTCTTCACAAAACATAATTCTGAACATCATTTTTTAATTTAATTTTTAACCGATTAATAATTAAATAAATATTGAAATAAATAAAAATAAAAATCCACATTAAAGAAGGTTGTCGATGAGCAACCGATATATCTCGGAAGGGAGTAAATACCCTTGCTTTTTATTCAGTATTTACTCTCTCTCCCCTTTTCTTGACGACGAGAACATCCTTTTAAGAAGTAGAATGTCTGCCAAAACAACACCAATAAATTAAGAAATTCAAAACTTCAACTGTAAAAAGTACTCCCCTGTAAAAAGGACAACAAATTTATTAAACTATTGGTTATTAATTTCCCTATATTAGCACATTGAATATATATACATATGTCAACCTTATTAGTAACCAATTCTTAAACCTACTCCGAACAAGGACATTGGTGAAATATCGGAAAAAGATGGGCAAAGTGTAAACAGAATGGTACAGGGAAATTATAAAATAAATTCGCAATGAAAATCCAAAAAAAGCTTTGCCAGAAGCTTAAGCTCTCCCAGTCAAAAAGCTCAAAAAGTATTTCTATCTGCGCATTCGACAGCTAAGTGAAATGCAAACGGTAGTTAACAAAAAACTTGTATTTATAGCTACCAGAGCAAAATCCTTTGGCTAAAACAGGTAAAACACAGGCCTATAAGTAAGTCAGCCTAGTACGCCGGCGCGCTCGAAGTGGGGCAGCGTGAAGCGTAAGGTATCCGCCAGACGTCGCGACCCAAACATCTGGCGCACCTTTTGCTTGGCAAAGTCCTCATCCTTGAAGTTCTCCAGGTTGTTGTCGGCTGTCTGGGCCTTGTCCTGGCTGACGGTAGGGAAAATGCCGTAGCTGGCAAAGAAGCCATAGGCCTCGCGGCGATGAACCTCCTCCAGGATCTGCTCATAGCTGGGCACAGGCACGCCCAGGTCGAGGCTGAGCAGCGTGTCGGACAGGCGGGCGTGGTATGTGCGTAGAAGCTGGGGCCGCCGGTGGCGGAGCACCTCGAGGTTGAGGCTCGTATAGAAAAAGTAGTTGAGGTCTATGCCCGGGCTACCCCACACGCTCAGCTGGAAGTCAATGAAGATCATGTCCTGCGGCCTCTGCGCCGAATCGTACTTGAAGAGCAAGTTGTTGACCCAGAGGTCGCCATGGTTAAGCACCTTGATCTCCTTCTCCTGCGGGGCCTGACTGCGCACTAAATTGGCTCGCTGATCTTGCATGTACTTTCCGATCTTGCCAGCGATGCGCTCGTAGCCGGGCCACGAGCTCACCAGTGTGTGTAGCTCCTGGCCATTGCCCGAGAAGAAGCGCATCAGCAGGCCGTCGTCCTTTGCTAGACCCTCCGGCGAGAGCATCCCGTCACCATAGGCTTTAAAGATGAGGGGATCCTGTAGAGTCGTGATTAATTCAATTGGCTTGTACTCTCTGTGTTTAAACTTACCAGTACCGCCAGGGCCATGGAGGTGGCATGGAACTCACCCAGGCGCTCCATGACCAGGCGACAATGCTCCTCGTCCAAGCCCAGCTCGCGAGAGGCCATTGTATAACCCAGCTGACCAAGATCCTCAAATACCAGGCTGCTCTCCGGCTGTTTGATGCAGTGGAAAAGTCTGTAATGGATAGCGTTTATAGTAAGATAATAATATTTGAGACACCAACAGGCGAAATTATCAAGGCATTCCAATGAGTATGAATATCTAGATCTTAAAGTATTTAGAATTTAGAGGATTTTTATTATTATTAGGCTTGCCAAAAATTTAGATAATCTTTAAGGATGATTTAATAAAAATTTTATATAAAAAGTAAGTTAATTTATTATATAATTTTCTCTAATGTGAGATATCTGAATTCATTGTAGTCATTTGGCGGAGTAACCCATGATTGTTGCATCATAGCCTCGAGCATTTGTGCATCACATCAATTATAAACGGATTAATGATTTATTGTTTATACAAATAGTAAATACAAATATTGTAAATACAGATTTCGCGCTCTTTGCTGAGTTAGTTATATATGTACATATATTATATAAACGTTTATAATAATCATATTCTTTCATATCAATTTCCACTCACTTGGGTCCAAAGCGACGCTTGCACTGCATTAATAGCTCCAGCCGGGGCAGCACCTCGCGATACGTGATCTTCTCCTTCAGGTAGACCTGCAGATCCACTATAAACTCCACTGAATCCAGGCGAGGAATGTGCTTTACAATGAACATAAGGTGTTGTTCTGCCTGTCCGGGACGTCTAAATGACACCTTCGCCCGGTAAATCTGGCTGCAATAGTTCTCACCCGTGCTGCTGCCCATTCTGATGTGAATGGCCAGCGGCTGGACCTTCGCCGTCCGCAGGGCGGTCTCCAGCACTTCCTCGAAGAAGGCCACGTCCAGGTAACTGGGAAGAGCGGTCACCTCCGCATCGCACACAACGCTACACATTTTGCGATCGTTTGAAAAGCAATCAGAAAGCGATGCTCAATTTATATACGACTCGGTTGATTCCAGCGGCGGAATTAGTTACAGATGCACATATATGTAGCACATGGCTATAATATACTTCATGTGAGTTGGAATTCTCTTAATAGGCGACAACAAGTTCTCTAATTTTTCGGTATTCTCGAAACACGCAACGCCCGGAGATGTCGACCTTTCACATGCGTGTTTCACCAGTAATTCAATTTCCTGAATTCAACTTTGCTAACAACACCCTGTTCTCATCTTTTGCTGGCTAGATCCCACTCGCTATGATTGACAGTCAATTATCTTATCAAGTGTTTGTTCGTACAAAATATATGCATAAAATCGATTTAGTTAGTCGATATCGGAGCTTTACGGTCAAGTGCCAATCAGAATCGAATTTGCCGTAGTGCCGTACTATCGTAATATTTAAACCAATTATCTGATAAAATATATCACTTTCAAAAAGATAACTAATTTATTATGGTAGCATACAAATTGGATTGTTCTTCTCTGATGTTAGCGGCTTTTCACTTTCCACAACATCGTGTTGTACCCATTAAATTGTTATTGCTCTTATTGAATTAATTAAACACGAACCAACGATTGATAATGTATAAAAAAACTTATATCTTATAATATATATATATATTATGGTTTTATTACTTTTTTTCCAGTGTTAATTTATAAATCTCAATCTGTCAATCCAATGCCAACATGCCAGGTTTTATAGCTTGCTAGAATTTTATAGCTTTATACATATGTACTGTTTAAATGATATAGGAATAATTTGTTCTGTCATAATAAATTATAATATAATTATTATATAATCCATATTACCCAGTTGAATATTCGAAAGTGATTTCCGTTTGATGGTTTGTATAACTGATTATCGTGACGATGCAATTTTAAGCTGAGACACCGAGAGAATATTTAATATTCTCAATTAAAAGATTGTTATTTAAGATAATTGGCACGTTCCATTTCGAAGGCTGGGGCGTAAAAATGTGTGTTGTTTTAATAATTAAGTGGGTTAATATGCAAATAAGTGAGTAAGAAATTCTCAGCAATTTAAGATTATTTTGAGGGCTTCAAAGTAGTTGCATGTCTTTATTAAATATAATTTATTTGCTCAAATTAGCAGCACGCAAAAGTGTGTCCAAGTACGATATTATATAAATAATCAAAGAGGAAGTTGAGATTAAAATAAATATTCCTAGGCGCCAAGCAAAAAATAACCAAAGGCGCTTATTTCATTATAATTATATGCATCATTAATATTATTTAATTGCCGAATTGTAGTTCTTGAAAAGTTCAGTTTCCTTACATATAAATTTTATTAAATTTCCTGGCTTACAAACAAAAGATTTATGAGTTTTAAGCTTTCAGTCACAAATATGAGTTTTTGAAACGATGATTATAAGGAGTAAGCTGTTCTGACTTCAGTCAAACATTTTCATCTCATCCAGACGCTTCAGCGTGTATTTTAAGCTCTTCAAAGTGCGTGCGTTGCCCTCGAACATAAGCTGCACTTTCTGTCGCGCGAATGTTTCATCGTGAAAGTTCTTCAGCGAGTTGTCCTCCGAGTCGACGCCGATCATGCTCATAAGGGGGAAGAAGCCGAAGGCCACAAAGAAACCATAGGCCTCGCGTTCTCGGATCTCCTCCATAATACCCTCGTAGGTGGGCATGGGCTTTGTCCACGGCAGGTGCTGGAGGCATTCAACCAGGGCCTTGTAGTAGATGTCGATGAGCGCCTGGCGATGGCAACGCAGCACCTCCAGCTCCAAGCTGGTGTTCAGAAAGTAGTTGATGTCGAAGCCCAGGCTGCCGTAGAAGCACAACTGAAAGTCAATCTGATGAAGCTATTAGATGGGAGGACTTCTCCAAAGACATTACTCTGTTAGGCACTCACAATTTTCACCTCCTGCACTTTGTACTGAGGATCGTAGTTGAAGAATATGTTGTTTATCCACAGATCGCCGTGGTTAAGCACATTGTAGTGTCCTTGCAGCGGATACACAGCCTTGAGAATGCGTTCCGTGAAGTGTTCGTGATAGCGGTAGAGCTTCGTGGTGATAGAGCCGAATCCCTCACAGTCCCCCACAAGGGCGGCCAGCTTAAGGAGTTGGGTGCCGAAGAGCAACTTGAAGGGCTTCGACTTTATGGCGTCCATGTGCAGCAGACCGAAGGGATAGCGATCCACGATAGTCTCTGGCTCCCATTCGGCCATCACCATGCTGAGGGCATGGTATTGGGCCAGCTTTTGCATCACCAGACTCGCGTGGTCCAAGTCCAGCCCCAGTTGACGACACTTCAGCTGATAGCCCTCGGGGCACAGGTCCTCAACGATAATGGTCTGCTCCGGCTGAGTGGTGGAGTAGTAGTGCCTGTGGATGGGTACAATTAGGCTAGACAAAAATGGAACTGGAAAAATCGAACACCCACCTGGCACCAAGCGACCACGAATTGGAGACATTGTGTGCCCGCCACATGAGCGCCTCCAGCTTGGGCATAATGTGCATGTAGAAAATGCTTTCCTTGTTGTAAATGTGCAGGCGGGACAGGATCGCCTGCTTCTCCTCCGGCATGGACTTGACGATCAGCGATTTCTCTAGGACGCAGCCTTCTGCGTTGCGGTATTTAATGTGAGCTCGGTAGATGTTGCTGCAGTAGTTCTCGCCTCCTCGCGTCAGATTGGTCAGTTGCACCTCAAGGACGTGCAGATCCATCTGTTGCAGTCCATGCTCCAGCGTCCGCCTGAAGAATTGATGCGTTAGATAGAGTGGAGGCTCTTCCGCAGGGTCCGACATAGCGATATGACTTGCGAATGCCAATGAGTCCAACTGCTTTATATGCAAAATCTCGGAGATGGTTGCCGATGCAGCTTTTGTTTTATAATTGATCTTAATGGGCAGGGTCATCGGGGGCGCATCTTGGACCGGACCTTACTCAATTGATTCAATGAAAAAGCATTCAATGGATTAGCGGTGTTAGCGTTTGATGAACCCAGCTGAAGTCTAAATACAGCTGGACGCTATGTACGATCAGAGACTATTTAATATACCATAATATTGATACAATTTTAAATAATTATCGTAAATAGTCAAGGAAAAGCTAAACGAATTTTGTAGTCAATAAACTCTAAACATTAATATTATTCCTATCCTTCCTACAACTCTCTTTCACTAAGATTCATTGTCTGCCTGGCAAATGAAATACAAAAGTTTATCACAAGGGTGGTTCGACATTTGGCCATTAGATAAATATACGCATTTCTGCTCATGGGTATTGTCGTTTGATTTTTCTTTCCACCTTAAAAATTGTGCTGGCCTATTCGAGGCAATGGAAACATAGCGGTTGTAAGTAATTCCTAGCCAGTAGCCTCTTTTTTTATTAAGCTTTGATGCAACGGCGTTGAGTTCATTTTCGTTTTGAAAGGAGGCTAAATAACCTCCCTTATCACGACAAGTACTGGCAGCAGTAGCCCAATCCTGCACTTCATTTACTATACGAAAGTATCTTGAACCGATAAGCTCGAAATTCGCCGGTACTTCGTTCCTAACAACATTCGGAATTTCCTCCTCGCCTGCATCCATCTTATTGCATCCAACCTGCCGTTCACTTTCAAGTTTGGTCAGTAACGCCTGAAGTTGGTCTGCAAGCCTGGTCTGTACCGCAAGCAGTTTTTGGCCCAGTGTAGCTTGAATATCTTCCATCTTAAGAAGCGTTTCCTCCATCCAATTGAGGTGGCCTTCCGTTTTCACCTCTAAACTTGTCAGCTTCTCCTTGATTTCATTGTCAGCATCACAAGTCCCTCGATCCAGGCGCTTGACCACTTCGTTGAGCATTGGATGCAGTTCAGTAAGGCAAAAGCTGTCACACTGGTTAGAACTCGAATCGCCGAGGATGCAAACGTAGTCCGAGTGAAGATCCTCCGCCAATGATGCATCGCACAGAATCCAGGAAGCCAGGGCCCAAAGAAAATAAGTTCTAAGCTTGAACATTCTGATAATGGAAGAGTGTGAACGACGGGAATGTCTCTGAAGAACTAGTAATTCCCGGAATTATTCGATGGCTTTCGAAGACGCATGGCATCCGGCTTCCGTAGGGATTGATAAGAGCTAATTATAAAGATTACGGCATTCTCGGCTCTCGTATAGATTTCCCTAGGTTTGTATATATTCAAAGCGGAGATCTATCTAAAATATGTACACTAGAAAAAATTGTCATCGATATGAAACTATTAAGACATTAAATTAACTGTATTTTCTTGACATATCTTATTATTAACTGCGTTAAAGGTAGCCAGAGCAATGTATATCTTAAAAATGTATTCCGAACATCATGAGTTAATATTTTGTAAGGGACCATAGTTGGTAACGGTTGAAAAATATTTATACTATTTTTCCAGTGCTTTTTTATATAGTTTTTGGGGCAAAGATGAGTACATATGTATGTACATACATATTTTACCTGCAAGAGCGAATATTATATACCCTGGCACTTATGCCAATAGCACTCGACAACTGTTATTGAACTTGAAACAAAAATCGGTGTAAAATGTATTGACTAAATGTGTCAATCATTTTTCAGACCTTATTGTTTCTCCGGTTATTTTTAAGGAAATCATTAAAAATGTCTATATGTCAGAGTAGTTGGAAATTTGTTGGAACAAGAAAGGGAGCAAACTTCGGCAAACCAAATTTTGTATACACTTGAAGTTTGAAATTTGATTATAAGGATTTGATGCATTTCGGTTAAATAGAGAGAAAAAATAACAGGAAAAACATTTATATTTTGAATAAAATGACATTACAGTTAGAGCTTTACATTAACAGTTTTGCATTTTCCTCTCAATTCAATGTCAGCTACATGATATACATAGTATTCGGAATTTCATAAAATTAAAAACGAAATTCTAGAATATGCCCATGTCTCTAATTAAATGACAATATGTTGGAAACTGACAAAGATTAATTTTTTTCTAGCAATTTTCCGATCCTATGACGGCTTTGTCCGGTCCGCTCCGACTTATATTCATACTTGTCAGAATATATAGGAGCCTATCTGCAAAGTTTTATTCAGATAAAACTGAGAGACTAGTTTCCTTAGAAGCGGACAAACAGCTCTGTTGATGCTCAAGAATATACATATATATGTACTTTAAAGTGTCGCGTATGTCTCCTTCAAACTCATAATACCCTTTTCAAGGGTATACAAACAACAACAAACTCATTGTTGCATTGATAAGACAACACAAATATTCTGAAGCGGATGGCACTATCAGTTCTAAATTAAAGCTCATTCAGAATGATCAGGCTGGCAGCAGTTGTTTTTTCCATGATCGTTTGTCTTAATGGATACCTGGCTAACCAAGATTGCGAGGCAGGTGATACTTTTTTCGGAAGAACAGCGGAAGAACTGGCCCCTCATTGCGGGGCATACTGCTTCTCGGCAATGAAGCCAGTACTGGGCTATGTGAAGGCCAATCAACATCTATGGGATACCTGTGAGAAGGGGACCTCGCCGGATCTCAGCCAGATTAATGAAAAGCTATGGGACTTGAAGGAAACCCTGGCCAAAGCAGAGGAATCGCTCAATTCCATGGAAAACCATCGTTTCCAGGAAAACCTTTTGAACCGTCTGGGCAATATCGAAAATCAGCTGAAGGAGGTACGCGACGAAAAGAAAATAATGCAAAACCAACCAAAAACCGGATTGAAGTTCATTTACATCTATAATAATGATGAACAGAGTTCGACCAACACATGTAGCCAAATGGGCGGTAGACTGGCGTCCATCGAAAAGAACAAAGAAAGTGACAACTCTGCTGAATTTAGGCTTTATTGATATGAATCTCTAAAAGCTATGGTTAAAATAAAAATATGAAAAATGCCTTGTGTGGACCTTTTTTTACAATTTGACAAACCATTCAATTAAATAGTAAATGCGAGAATCAGCTCAATTAGGCTTTCATTTTGTGCTCGTCTTTTTTAATTAATTTAATATTAATTAAATTAATTAATTTTTAATGTATCACTGTTCAATTCTGGGAAGACAAGCACCTGGGTATCTTTACATATAATACATTTGTGTTTTATAAATTGGAGTCCAAAATTCTTAAATTATTGGTACTAATTGAAATTAGGCTACCGATCAGCTGGACAGATTATTTTATTGATGTAGTAATTAAACTAATTCGTTTTCCTGTCAACCTATTCAGCTTAATAGTCCCAAACTCTTAATAGCTTTCTGCTTAGCACAAAACTCTACTTTGTTGCATCAACTGAACTGAATTTTAAGAATTATAAGGACGTCTTTCTGGAACGCGACCCAATTTTTATCACAAAGGTTAGAAATTGTAACCAAATCATTTTTTTAATAGTCGCTGAAGACGCCGAGGGAGTCGGCACGCTTCAGGGCCCACTTCTGGAAGTCGTTGAGCGACTTTTGCGAAAAGATAGCGTCCATCTTGCGCTGCTTGAAAGCCTCGTCCTGCATATTCTCAATACTATTATCATGCGACAGCTCCTTTGGCATAGTGATCATTGGCAGGAAGGCAAACAGGCCGAACAGGCCGTAGGTCTCGCGGCTCCGCAGCTCATACTGCAGGTCCTCGTAGGTGGGAATGTCCTTGAAGCGAGCGTACTCCAGGGCATCCTTGAAGGCCGCATAGTACACCTTGATCAACTCCTCGCGCCGCCTCTGCAGCAGCTCCAACTTTACGCTGGTGTTTAAAAAGAAGTTGAGGTCGCAGGCGGGGCTGCCATAGAAGCTCAGCTGGAAATCCACAAATATGGCCCTCGTCGGATTCTCCGGCTGGGCGGCGTTGTCGTAGGCGTACATAAAGTTATTGGTCCACATGTCACCATGGTTGAGCACAACGTACCGATCTCCGGGCTTCGGTTTGGCCGCAGCCACACACACAGACCGAAAGTTGTCCATGAGACGTTGTAAGTTTTGGCTGACCTTTTCGAAGCCCGGCCAGCTGGCGGAACTCTTGATGAGGCCCTTGAGGAAGCCGCCGAACATGACCTCAAAGGTGTCGCTCTTCATTAAGATGTCTTCGCTGAGCATGCCGCGGGTGTACTGCTTCAAGATGGCGGGATCCTGCGTAGTACACAAAAACGCAATAGAACGATATAACATCTCCGATGTTCTTTACGATAGTTTTTACCTTTTTGGCCAGCACCATGGAGGTTGCATGGAACTTTCCCAGCTGCTGCAGAATGAGGGAGGCGTGGTTCCAGTCCAAGCCAGCTTCACGAGAGGCTACCTTGTATCCCTCCACCTTGAGGTCACTGAACACGATGGTCTGCACAGGTGCCTTCACTGAATGATAGTATCTGAAACAAGCACGACACGTTTCGTTAGTGGAAATTTACCAGCAACCTATGCCCAGCCCACACTCACTTGGCTCCGAACCTGTCGCCACGACTCAGAATATCCAATCGGGGCAGGACATCGGTATAGGTCTGCTTCTCCTTGATGAATACACTAACGTCCTCCAGAAACTGGGTGGCCTCCGTTATTGGAATTGTCTTGACGATCAGCGAGAGCTGGTCGTTCTTAGCGGACTCCTTGCCACCGACCCACTTGGCAAAGGTCAGCTGGACCCGGTAGATGGCCGAGCAGTAGTTGTCTCCTGGGTTGCTGCCCCACTCGAAGTTAATCTCCTTTAGCGTCACCTTTGTCTCCCTTAGCCCCTCCTCCAGGGTTTCGGTAAAGAACTCGGTGCTCAGATAATCCGGCACCGAAATCTTTTGCTCATTTTTTACCACTACCATTTCGGAGCTGTTTAACGACGTAATCGGCAAAGAGTTGTTCTTTCTAAACTTTTCCCGCCTGAGCAAGTCTTGCGCGCACACCTATCGGAGCTGACTGAGACGACGTCGGAGGCGAACCTAGCATTTTATATTTGTTCATTGTGCTATTGTGCCTCGGAAACTATTTCGACGACAATTTCGTGCTCTTCAAATGGCTGTTGTGTCATCGTGAAAATAAACTTAATAAGCGTTGAATAGTTTGCACAGTGGGATCAGACTACCATATGAAAAATTAGTTCGGAACCTGTTAAAAAACGTAATATACATAGAACAGATGGCGTGGTAAAGGACAAAAACAACGCAGTATATGTATTAAATAATAATTTAATTAAAATGTTCGTTTTGATTTATGCATCAACTATTTATAAGACCCAAGTTGTACTTCCATTAATTACAAAATAAGTATCTGTACAAATATCATCAGTAATTATAGACCTGTCATTCTCTACAAATTTAAATAATTGTTCAAATGTATCTATGCATCTAAACCGACTTACTCGACAAACAAACCACTCAAGTATCACTGTGCGCTCAAAGCTTCCTCAGTGCGATGAGCCCTCTAGTATCAGGCGGGTTTTGCACTGTCATCCGAATTTTAATGAAAACAAAACGCTAATGAAAGAGATTTGGAAATACACATGCTAGTGGGTTGATAGAGCGGTAATTAAGTTCGTTTGAGTATCTCTCAAGTTTGCTGTGGTCTACCACTTGACTCCGGTCAACCTGTTGGCTGGCTACGTTGGACCACGTCATAGGTGTTCTCCCGTGAGTTTCGTAGCCGCCGCGGCAGTGAACAGGCGGTGCTCCGAGGCTGGAACACCGCCTGTCAGTGGGTCAACAGAGCTGGTATTTGCTTTGGGTGTTATCAACCTGGTGATATGTGTTAGAAACGCGTCTGTATTAGCTCGCGTGTGCACGTCGAGAACACAAATTAAGTTTATCTCTTGTTTGCGCTAACGTCTGAACTATGGGAAAAAATCGGATTTAATTAATAAACAGAATAAAGATGTAATGAAGATGAATTTAATATTTAGATGTATATTTTTTATACAAATATTATGACGTTTTCCCTGGCATTTGCTTCTAAAGTGCTGTGTTCTTTTAATAACTTGGAACTATATTGGTGTATTGATAGTATTCGCTCCTCATAAAGAACTATTTTATCCATAGTAAGCTGTTAAATGCGGATAAAAATAACCTAAACAAATCTGAGAAATCTGCCTTACCTGTTGTCGCCCACTTAATCGCGCTATCTGTACACATGCTAACAGATTGGAAAGATTCTAAAGTGTTGCTTATTTGTGTGCTTTGTTATCAAGCTGGGCAGTTCTTTCTTATCAACGATCTTTAATCTTTACAAAGTGTTCTGACAGTAAAGTACCCCGGAAGAGTTATCGGGGTTTAATTGGGAAAATCATCGACTGCTAAATTTAAATAAATTCACACTCAACCTGTGTAATACCTAAAAAACTTTGTTAATTAAAAAAAAAAAGGAATAAAGCGGTGTTAATCAAAGTTATTTATTTTTTGCTAACTTTTTTCTTTACTTTTATCGCGAAAAAGATATTTGATTGAAAATTGCAACATTGCTTCACTTCTCTAAGTGAATATGCGTTAGTAGCTAATATTGTCTAATAATAATAATAATAATAATGTGGAATATTAAAGGTGATTTTACCGATGTTCAAAAAAGTTGTGGATAGCTTTGTACGTTAGCTCTCCTTGAAACTTACACTTGTAAATAAAAAGTGAAGTCAACTGTGCCATAACACCGTAATTAAAGTAATAGCTAAAATCGACCTGATGAAAATAGCTTTGTTCCTTTTTGAATCCTTCACCCCCTACTCCTTATCAAAGCGGCATGAGTTCGGCATTACACAGTGTTACATTACTCTACGTTACCCTAAGACAAATTCAAATAATAAATCTGACAGACCCAATGCTCTAGCTTTATCATTTCCTGAATAATTTCATTACAAGTACTTAAAATAAATGTAAACATGCATACATATGTACCTGAATTTCTGTACTTTATATTTAAATTGCTATTTAATAATATATGGATAAAATTGTCGTAGCCAATTCCCCGCCTAATAAATTATAATAACAAAAACCCCCGAATTTAGTATTAATAATAATTTCTTATCGAAAGCTTTGCATAATTTCAGGCTGTAACTTTTTAAGGCCGCATATTTCCGTAAAATCCTTACAGGACTCATATTTATTTCTTATATGCTTTATAGGAAATAATAATGTTATTATGAAGCAGGCAATTGTAATAAATCCAGTTCCCGAACATCGTGATGACTAGAGCTTACAAATTTATACCTCTGAAGAAATTATCGACTCCGTTTTTACAACCAAAACAAACACCATGCAATACATTTTTAGTTTTTTTATTCGTGAAAATACAATTTCAGTGTCGTTATTAAAATTGCACATGTTTTTCGTATCTGTATTGAAATCACCAAGAGTACACAATATAAAATGCTAGCAAAAAGGACTTTAAAATATTTTGCACACATACAAAACTACTTAAATATCTAAGTTGTTTAAACTTTGCTCAGTTTGCATCATAATTCCCTGCTTGCCCCGTTGAACAGTAACAGTCCGAGGGCAAACTGGCTCATCGTCATTTAAACTAGGTCTACACTTACTCGTTACTCATTCACTGTTTGTTGAACTGCAGCAGGAAGTTCCCAAACCAAAAATTACGCTTACATAGCTTAAAGAACTAGACAACTTTATGCTTATCGGTTGGCCTACGGTTCCATTGATTTTGCGCGTGCTTTCCCTGCCACGCATGACTCTCCCTCCGGCTTTGGGGTCAGATTAGCTCCAGACATCGGCCGAGTAGCGCTTCTGGGCCTCCATCTTCTTGATATACTGCACGGCGTCAGCCTCGCTCATGGCGCCCTTGGTGGACAGAATTTTCACTAAAATGTTTCTAACATCCACGGCCATGTTCTTCGCATCCCTGAATAAACATTAAACAAAATAATGATATCGCATACAATTAAAATACACTTCTATCGATCTTACCCGCAAATGTAGAAGTGGCCCTTGTTCTCGCCAATCACCTTCCATATCAGATCGGCATCCTGTTCCAGCATGTGCTGCACGTATATCTTTTTCGCCTGGTCGCGGGAGAAGGCAGCCTTGAGATTCAGAGTGCCCTTCTTTACCCATTCCTCCAGCTCAGCCTCGTATATGTAGTCTTCACTGCGCTTGCGACATCCGAAGTACAGGATCGACTCGCCCACGGTCTTGCCCTCATCGCGCAGGAACTGCCGTTCCTGGATGAAGCCGCGGAAAGGTGCCAGGCCCGTACCTGGACCCACCATGATGATGGGCGTCTCCGGCTTTGTGGGCAGACGGAACTGAGATTTCCGTATGAATACCGGCACCCTGACATCCTCCTCGGCGTCCTGGGGCTGCTTATTCTTCAGGTAGGTGGTGGCCACACCCTTGTTGGTGCGTCCCGTGGCCGTCTTGTACTCCACGAGCACGGCCGTGACGTGAACGTCGGTCGGATGCAGCTTGGCCGACGACGAGATGGAGTAGTAACGCGGCTGGAGGCGGGGCAGCAGCTCGCAGACGTGGTCAATGGGAGGACGGCACGACTTAATGTCCTCTAGAATATGCACAATGTTGCGGCAAGCGTCCTGAATCCAGCTTTGGTATTTCTCCTTGCCTTCCGGACTAATAGATGCCATGCTCCGCAACAACTCCTTCTCCTTCTCGTCGGTACAGTACTCGGCCAACTCCTTCAGGATGTGCGTGCGAGGAATAGCCGTGATCTCGAGATAGTGGGTCAGTGCAGTACGGTACGTGGTGGGGCAGGGGAACGGGTGCTTCTTGCTGCTGTCCGTATCCGTGTTGATCAGCGAAAAGACCGTGTCCAGGTCAGCCTTGCATAGCTGGCCCAACTTCTCCACCAATCCCTTGTCGTTAACGGGATACATCGCCACATGGTCGCCGGCGTCATAGCGCATCTTCGAGCCATCAATGCTCAGCTCGATGTGCATACAGGAGCGGCCACCGCCCTTGTGCAGCTCGCGGTTGACCTTGATGGGCGCCAGGAAGGGATTCTTGGCATCGAAGGGCGGCCTCTGATTCTGCATGGAATGTAGTCTAGCAATCTCGCCCGTGTAGATGCGATCTGGCTGCACATCGGGTTGCTCCAGCAGGCGGTATTGGCGGATAAGAACCTCCTCGCCGCCACCCTCAATGCCGAAGTGGTCGCAGACGGCAGGCCAGAAGCGATCCTTCCACGTAATGAAGTCGTCTTCAATGCTATTAGATGACAGAAAGTGTGAGATGGGAAGGGCATTGCGACAAACAACTATGTATGTACTTACTTGGCGTCATCGTCACCCAGTCCCAATTCGAAGACACGGTTGGCACCCAGCTCCTCCAGCCGCTTGTCCACGTAGATGGCCACCTTGTTGTAGTGCTCATAGGTCTTGTTGCCCAGGCCAAAGACCTAAGATATAGAGAAAAGAAAGGTCTATTACTTATCTGAAATTCGATGGGGGCCATAGTTGCGGTCAAAATAATAGCACTTGTTGTCGCTTTTCTTTTAAAAACTATTTTGAAGCTTTTAGGACATTTTTTAAGTCAACTAATTTGATAAAATACATACATATTTAGGCGATTTAAAAAAGGTTTTTTTTGGCGGGGCAGAATAAAGGCATAAACCCCGTCTTTAATTTATCTAACACAATCTCTGAAGGCCAAACATTGTTATATGTAAGTAAACATAATATTATAAATAAAAGTACTCCATTAATTTCGAATACAGTTCAATGAACTCGTAACAATAATATCTCGTAATAAAAATATTTAAATATATTAATATGAGATAATAAACAAGGCCTCTCAGCATTGTACAAAATAAATAAATTGTCAGGTTTAATAAAACCATTTTCACTTAAATTTGTTATAATCATAATGCTACTAAAACAAACAAACAATAATAAATATTGTACAATAATTAAAAGTAAACGATATACATACAAAAATAAAGTTTTTACGGTGGATTTATACGTGTAAAGTTATTATTTATTACCTGGTATTTTTGAGTTTACAACACTATGCCCAAGACCAAATAGCGAGATCAGTAATTAATATAGTGAAAAAGGGTGCTATTATTCTGACTGCTGCTATACATTGTTTGGTGTCTGCCCCCCTTTCCATTAGCCTTCGCACCGTCGCAGTTTTATTACGTAAACTATTTAAAAGGCCGCGCAAAGATCGCAGCCTCGGCGCCCGGCACGCCCCGAGGCGCAGTGTCGAGACGGCGAGCGTGTTTAGCATTTTTCAGCGTAATTCAAAAGGGCTATATCAATTTATTAATCAATCAGTTGTAACGTATGAATTGAAAATATTATAGACCGGAGCACAAGCACGTTGTGTTGTGTTCAAGAAACGTACTAAAATTGCTCGCGACAAAAGACCAACTGCTACGGCACTGCGAGCCGCAGAACGCACTGGTGAGCAAAGAGCGAGTAGCCCGCCGATTTGAATAGGGTTCGATAAGCGAACCTGCTGATAGAGGTACAATATTTATTAGAATTACCACTAGACTTTGAATAATACTCAAGAATGGGAAAATAATATTACACATCAAAAGGAAGCTCTCTTAGCTAAGATACTTCTATGGGACAGAATCAATACGTCTTTCACTGTCAAGTTCCCCGATACCTGATCGGAAAATGTTATCACTAGATTAATTAGATTAGGGTAGATCACTAAAATCAGACCGGAAAAGATTATACAAAGGGTGGATGGGCTGCTGTCAATGTAAGCTCTCACATTGGCACACTCGTAAACAAAAATGTTCTTCGCTTAGCTTTTATTTGTCTGCGAAAGTGAGGGTAGAAAACGACCCTAAATGTATACAAAAAATATGTGTGCTTCTAATGAAACTTATCTCGGATAGGTTTAGGTTTAGGCATATTTTTTAAACACTCCCACATACCTTAAATTAATATTTGGAGAAATCTTTCGATGATCACAATTTTAGATAAATTCCTCTCTGAAGGCTATTATGCACATCAGATTTACTACAGCGGTTTATCTAATCTTATCAAACCACTTAATAAAATCTCTACACATTCTAGGAATTGTGAATGTAGTCGCTAATTATATTTTCCAGTACGTAATTTTATTTCCGATTCCTCATTAACAAATCAAAAACGATCTCAAGTTGACTATCCTAATACCCATATTAGTTAGTCAAGCTTAACAACTCAGCTCGTGTTCCGACAATCTAGTAATTAAGATCTCTTCCCCGTCAAATCTGGTTCCGCGCTTCCCTTCCCCCCAATGTCATTTCGAATGTTTACTATCCGCTTACATCAGCTGTGCTGTATCAGAGCACAACAAACAGCTTGGCGTACGAAAATAGGTGCGATTTGAGCAGTTGTCCGGGTGGAGAGACCGCTTATCGGGGGGCAGTGCTTGATAAGCGGACGAGTTTGGCCCCATTTGAAGGCCAGAGTACTCGTGTAATCGCTCCGTTCGTTCTGATAACACCCCCGCCCGACTCTAATGCTATCGCTGGAACTCACCGCATAATTAAGTCCGGTCAGGTCGACGTCGCCGTTTGTGATCCACTCGTAGAACTCCATGGCGTTGTCCGTGGGATCGCCCTCGCCGTAGGTAGCTAAGCAGAAGACGGCTAGCGAGTTGGAGATATCCTTCAGCTGCAGCAGCTCCTCCATGTCACACTCCTCGGGATCGGCGACCATGCCCTTGAGCCTATATCGGATTCCCTCTTTGGCCAATCGGCCGGCGAATTCCTCTCCGGTTCCGGTCTGCGAGCCGTAGAAGACGACCAAGCTGCGTCCGGATGCCTTGAGCTTCTTAATAAACGAGTTGTCCGCCGCACTGGTGGTGCATACTGTGGTAGGTCTGAAGGAAAATAACACAAGTTAAAAAAATCTGCTTTTGGAACTAATGCCGACGACAGGATTAAAACAATAGGGATTGAAAATTGATTCTCAATGTCGTGTTACGGTGCCAGCTGCTTAACTCTCAGTTTAAATTAACAATCTCTCAAAATAATAATAAATAAAGCCTTTAATTTCAGTCTATCTGATCAAAGAATGTTAACTGGACAAATGTGTGTGAATACAACTTATATTTCACACAAGCCTCTGAGAGAATCAAGATATTTTTCAATTTCAGTTTATCTGTTCGATAAATATTAACTGGACATTGAGAAACCGATGGCCCGCATTGTTTTCATTGACTCTGTAATTGCACTTACTGGATGGAATAGCTGCGCACTGGCTCCTCCTCCTTCTTGCGGCTGCGTAGGAAGTAGAAGGCGGCTCCTCCGATCAGAACAGCTAGCAGGGCCACATCCAGCAGGCCCAGGAAGGGTTCGTCTCCACCAGCAGCGGCTGCTCCGGCTGCTCCCTCAATCGTTTGCTCGCTAGCCATGGTGGGATGTTTGTGACTGAAAAAAAGGGCACCAGAATTCATGGCGTTTAGTTTTCGCTTTGCATAACATTTGTTCATTCGATTTGCATGCCGCGCACTTTGGACACGCACTCTAATGTATTCCACGTAAGCCAGAGCCCAGAGCCAGAACCAGTGCCAGAGCTAGAGCAACAGCTAGAGCTACAGCTAGAGCTAGAGCTACAGCTAGAGCCGGAACAGAGCATACTTTGCATCGGGTCTGCGTCTAACGGTAAGACGCTTCCGCACTTGTCGTAACGGTATACGCTCCAGCCGTCGCTCTCGCTCTCACTCTCAGTGACTGTTTCGTCACACAGCGACTGACATTGAAAACGCGCTGCAAAATCGGATTTTAATCGGTTGTACCTTGAATGCCGTGGTTGCGGCTGCTACTCCGGTTGCAGTTATGCAATTAAATAATGAATTATATATATTCTCGACGTAGCGACGCGACGTCTGCTTCGGTTAACGGCACACTGCTAACTGCTGCTCGGCAGCAACACGCTTTATGCACCGCGCTTATCGAAAGCCAGCCGCCG
Source organism: Drosophila orosa (assembly GCA_018904745.1). Lineage (NCBI taxonomy): Eukaryota > Metazoa > Arthropoda > Insecta > Diptera > Drosophilidae > Drosophila > Drosophila orosa. The sequence continues at coordinate 22,590 of JAEIIH010000115.1, forward strand.
ATCGAGAGATATGATGAAAGCGACAAACGATTTTTGTAATGTGCCCCCAAAAATATATACTACTTAAACCGCCTCGCGAATCAATTAGCTCCTATAGTTTCCGAAACTGCGATTTTACTTTAAATCAGCGAAGGGCACGAGATCTAGCGGTTTGAGCAGCAGCTCCTGCTGGCGCCTCCCGAAAAATATAACGGTTTGAGCAGCGTGAGCAACTTGAGCCACGGCGTGCCCTTCTCTGCTTTAAATTGTAATGTTTACTTTTTACGCATATGAAAATGATTTGCGGAATATCAAAATAAAATCCTACTTATTGTGATCTAAAATCGTAGTGACATTATCACATTTAGTGACAAATAATATTTGTATTATTATTCAAACTGTTACACAGACTTCCGTGATGAGGTGGACGTGCCTGCGTGAAATCTCCTTGTACTCATTCCGCACAGCGCTATCTCTAGTATGCTGTGCCTATCTATAACTATTATTTTATGAATTACTTTTTCAAACAAACTACATATTTCGCTGGAATGGTATGTGTGACCCCTGTCGATCGTATCTATTGTTTGGGGGATTGTTGGGGAATTGCGTATCTCAACTGTCGAAGTTGCACCTTGAATTGGAAATTGATTTAATGCTTTAATGTTGCTAATGCGTCGTTTGGGCTACGTGTGTGAACTTTGCATAGACCAGCGCACTCGCGTAATAGTTCTTGTTGCTGTGGTCAGCAAATGGCAGAAAATAAATATTAAACAAATGCCAGACGAGCGGAGTGGGCAAGCGCTAAGCGAAGCTTATGCAAATCTGCCATAGTGGCGTCGTCCAATTCCAGTTTGAGGAAGGTGTACGACGCTGTCGTGGTCAATTGAGTGAAGCAACGAGCAGCAGCAGAGGGCAACAAGTGGAGGAAAATTGGTGAATTTTTATAGGTCACCTCACCCCTGCCAGGCGTACTATGGACAATACGTTATTTCTTCTTCTCATAATCCATGACTAGATCGACTCGGCGGCAGTTGATGCTGGTAAGAAGAAGACATACATATATGTACATATTTTATGAGGTCAGAAACTTTTCAGACTTGATATTCAAATACAATCACATACAAACAAAATTCTCAGTTGATTTAAATCCAATTATTGTGATACCACTCAAAGTTCACTTTGGAGTTTTGAATTATGTCTGCAAACAGTAATACAAAGTTATAGTTTAGAATAAACTACACATATGCTATAAATTAAGGAAGGAGCCTCTGGCTCTTAACTGTAAGATCACACATTAGTTATCTTGATTCCTTACAATTGTGCTTAGTCACCATCAAACAAAGTTTTTGAATCGCAAGCAAAAACTCAGCCGGCTAATGACACACTCCCAAGTACCGACACAAACACGTTTTTGGCGCCGTAATGCTGAAACTGACTTAGTAGCTGCGAAATTTCGAATTTCCTAGCCGCGATGATAATAATAACACAATAAGCATGAGTTGGCAGTTTTATTTTCCACACTAGTGACTTTTCTTATCGGAATATAAGTCAACTAACCAGAGGATATGTTTAGTTCCATACGAATTTCTTGCAAGGTATACATTGCTGCTGATCAAAAAGATCTGCTTTACAAGCTAAAACATAAACTCAAGACAATATTAAAACTTTAAACTTCTCATTAGCTGCTTGATCTGAAATGTATGAGCAGCCTAATGTGTTTGTTGATAGAAGTAACCCGAAAACAACACTGAGTCATTTGAGCTTTTCTACAATGATAATTCAAAGTGCTTCCGTATGATATAGTAATAGAGGGTTCAAGTGGGTTACAGATATAAACTTAAAAACAAGAAAGGAAGATAACTTCGGTACACCGAAGTTTGTAGGCCCTTGCAGTTTGTAATTGGATCATTAAAAATCTATCCATTTGGGTCAAATAAAAAGAAAAACTTACAAATTATATTTATAGTTTGAGAGTTACTAAAAACTACTAAAACTAAATTCAAAATGTATATTTTTTTCAACAATTCGGTTCTATGAGAGCTGCATGATATAAGGACAGACAGACAGACATAGCTAGATCGACTCGGCTCATCCTTTATCGGATTACTCCTTTAATGCGTTGAAAACTTCTGACTAAAATTAGGGTATAAGGGTATTTAAAAACTTGTATTTTGCACTGCTTAAACACTATACATTTACAATCTAAAATGTACATACAGACAAAAAGAAGCTGGAGATAAAGTTCCTAGATTAGAAAACATTGTATATGTACATTTTCGTAATCAGCATCTGCTGTCCGATTCATTTTATTATTTAATTGCGTAAAAAAATATACATTCGTAATACGATTATTGGGGTCTTCTGCATACAATCGCATACGCATTACAGAAATTTTTAGATTTTTCTGACAAAAATAACAAAGATTAATAAAAATGCCAGTATTTCCTTGTGGAAGTCGGAGACGACCTGCTAAATTAAATCAATTCAAAAACTACGTTTATTACAGTCAGACTTTTTCTTGTATGATGCCCGTTGGTATGCATTCTTTCCAAATATTAATAAGGCATATAAACTAGATTTTGAAGCACAACATACCAATCCAAAAAAGAGAAAGTAAACCCATGGATTCAAAAATTTACCACACAAAGCTATCGAGGGGCTGTTATCTGTGTCCAAAGATAAATAATCGAAATAAAATAATAAACAAAAAATAAAATAAAATAATTATATATACAGAGAGTTTTTTATTATTATTAATTTTGTCCATTGCGATCAGCGATCCGTATATTTTACAAAAACAATTTCAATGAAATTTGGACTCAAAGAGGCGGAAAAATTGGATCGACGCTGATCACTAAAGAATTCAAAATCCACTTGAAGATAGTTAGAAAAACAAAATGCATACGACTTTTCCACTGAATAGAACCGATAAGAAAAAGCAGGTACGACATAAAATACATATGTACAGACATACATACATATGTATAAGTTGCTGAAGATATAAAATATTTAGATATAATGCAACATTTTGAAAATTTTCTTACAGAAAAACAAACTTCTGAAACTGATAAAGTGTCTAATTTAATCACAATAAAAACATAATACGACACAACATTTTTTAACACGAAATAAATTCTAACATTTTGGGCAGTGTATTCACTTTGATCGCGTATTCTGTGTGGGTCATTTATGCGACGGCGGTGGTTGTTTATATAACAATTATAACAATTGTTATACATACATACATACATATGTATGTATGTAAATATGTCTATCGCGGTAGGCTCTCTATAATTATATCGTTTAAATATCCGAAAAATCCTACCATAAAATTATCTTGAATGAGAAAATGCTATACAAAATATGTTGCTTTCAGTAATTAAATCATTCATAAAGTTTAATAATATGCAGGAAATTTAACTAAGAAATCTTCAACAAATAGTCTTGAACATCTAATTTTTGAAGCTAGAACAATGTTAGCAACATTTTCGGAATGTAAACCTGTACATGAGATTGACTATTTTGCCCACTGTAGAATGTGTAAAGTGAATAGAGGAAGACGAGCTCAGCAACAGGTAAAACTTCAACTTGAAATCCGACCGCACACATGTGCGAGTGCGAGCGAGAGGGGACTACGTCTGTGGTCATTCCATCTGCTTTTATCGGTGTAACCTTGACCGTCAGTGCACAAAATATCAATTAATTTATGTATTTCGACTGCGCGTGGCCTTTGGACTTCGCAGATACAAAAAAAACATACATCTATGTAGTACAACTCACCGATCTGACTAGGTCGTTTCCGCTGCGTTCTTCCAGATCGTTCGCTCCTTTTTACACGTTTGATGGAACCAATCACTTAATTTGCTTTATTTAATTGTAATCCGACGAAACGGGCGAGGTGCAGTAACAAAGTACGATTTACGGGATGCAGTGTGCTCGCCGCGTATAATGCCGCATTTTGTGGAGGAAAGATCGGATTTAACTCTCTACGGCGGCGGGTCACACTGCCTGGAGCGAGAACGTAATCAAACAACGTGAAGCGATCAAAAACGTAATATTCTGACGTAAAGTGATCAAAAGCGCCTGTGTCAGAGGTGGCATCGACTATCGATATTTTTACAACATAACCAAACCATAAATAAACCTTGAGACATACCTGCAGTACCTGTCATCAACGTTTCGTCAACACATATGGCGGTGTTTTTGATGAAAGGTTGATGACAGTCCATACAAATTACTGATGAAATTAAAATGGGCATGTCCTAGGCTGTCATCAACAGCAATTCATCAACATTTAATCAACATTTCATCAACATATTAGACCAAAAATTCAACAACGATTTTTGGTCGACATTTTTTATGTTTAGTTTTTTTTTCCTTAATTGCTTACTTTTTATTATTTGCTAACTGTATACAGTTTGTAATTTTAGTTTTAGCTGTCAGTTTTTCCTCATATATGTAATAAACTCAATTTTACAGTTTTCAATATAATTTTACTGTTTTCAATATATTAAACTATTTTCTTTGTCAGACACAAATTCAAAAGATTCAAAAATTAAAACGGGATAACCTTTATGCCTAAATGAAGAGAGAAATGAGATCGCGAGAGAGTCGGGTTTTGACACGAAGGTCGATTGAGAGCGTCGGCTCGGTGGATTTCGTATGGAAAATATCTGCACATTACTATACTTTTATTAAAATACATTTCCCAGAACAAAAGTTAAAACAAAATAGCAAAAATAATCCTAAAATTTGTATATTTATGTGATTTTATTTCTCCATCTGTTATAAAAAGAAAACACCTTTGGAAATTGCTCTAAAAAATGCAACTGGATACACTTTTATATTGTAACATATATACGAATAAATAAAAAAAACTCTGTTAATTTATAATTGCTATCTCTCTCCCCCGTGAAGTGCGAATATCGATATTGAAAAAAATACCATCGATATATCGAAGTTTTCCCACCTCTAGATGGCATATTTTATTTTGTAAAAAAAACTCGACGCGAGCAGCGCACGGCTCGGAAATGCCATTAAAGTTCTTGAAAAAGTGTCGCCAGTACAATGTGACGTCCAAGAGTTTATTTGTTATATCAGTGCATCACCTGCTGGGTGAGTAAACCTCGGTCGCCCTCGATAGCGCCAGTCGCAGCAGCAGCAAATACAGCGCAGCACCAATAGGAAGAGCAACAACAAAGACGATTTGGTGACAGAGCCACAGTTAACAGCTGCCACAAGCTATTACACTTGTTGATTTATTTAATTGGAAATAAGTACACAACTCCATTTATGGTCCCGCACTTGATAGAGCGCCTGTAATTACCTGTTTCGCTGGAATTCGCCAACGAATTCAGGCCGCAAAAATGCGGACATCGCAATCGTATTTCCCACACACTCATATACTTGTTGCTTTGTTGTTGCCTTTATCATATGTATGCACATATCTATGTATGTACGTATGTCGCTGGGCTAACAGATACCGTTAACAGGGACGCCCAGGATAGTTCAGTCTAATGACAATTAAGCCCTGCAGCAATCGTAGGTGTATCATGCAAGCCTGTTGCACACACACACTCTCACTCCGATTTGTATACATATGTCAACAGTGAATGCTGCTAGTGGACAAACCGAAATAGAAAAAATTCAAGTTCCTTTGTTTATAGGCTTTGAAGCCATTTCAATTTTTATAAGCCTAATTGGTTTTCAAAAATCAGAGGTTTGTTGCACTGACAGGGCAGTGTTTGGGGTTGCGAATCCCACTGAATCCCAAAACTAAACTGGCTTCATCAGTGGAAAGCTGACCATAAAGCGTACAAGTCTCGAAAGAGATTAGTAAAACCGTATGGTATGTATGCATGTGTTTCCATGCTTGTGCGTGCTGCGGACAGGGCTGTTGTGAATTCGGAATGTTTTGAGTGAATTTGTCAATCGGGGCACGTTTTCAACGCTTCTTCCATTGCAGACACCTCCAGTACGGTCGACTGCACGATCAGCTCGGAGAGCAAGGGGCAGGAGTGCCTGGATAACGTGTGCCAGCGACTGCTCATTCAGCAGCCGGAGTTCTTCGGACTGCGGTACCTGGTTAAGGGCAAGGACAAGGACAAGGAGGACGAGTTCAAATGGATCGACCTGGAGCGCTCGCTGAGCCGGCAGCTCGAGAAGTACGCCGCGGGGCCGAAGATCTACCTTCGGGTTCGCCACTACGTGACAACCGGCGTGCGCCACCTGAGCGATGAGGCCACGCGATTCTATTACTTCCTTCAGCTGAAGAGCGACATCTACGAGGGTCGCATCGCCTGCGACATCCGCACAGCCATCTTGCTGGCGCTGTACTGCCGCCAGGCGGAGTATGACAGCTATCAGGGCGACAAGCAGAGCAAGGATTACCTGAAGAAGTCGTTGGTGTTGCCACGAAACATGCAGGGCCTGGCCAATGACGACAGCATGCTGGAAGGTCTTATCGTGGAGGTTCTGCAGCAGCAGGCGGGCCTGGCGCATCTCAGCCAGAGCCAGGCGGAGGAGATGTACATACAGTGCTGCCAGCAGCTGGACGGATACGGCGAGGAGCGCTTTGCCGCCAAAGACACTCTCGGCAACGATCTGCAGCTGGGCTTGGCCATCAACGGGATGGTGGTGAACGCGGACAACGGCAGGCAGTACTTTCCTTGGAAGGACTTTCACACGGTGACCATTGACAAGCGCACTATCAAGATCGAACAGAACCGGCTGGACGGCGACGGCAGCATCGTGGGCAGCTTCATCTTTGGCGAGGCGGACACTGCGCGCTACTTTTGGAAGCTGTGCATCAGTCAGCACAAGTTCTTCAAGCGCTACATTGACACCGCCACCCCGTCCAGCCTCGGAAGCGGGGCCGACGTTGAGAGCGGCCATTTGGGAGGCGATGGCGTTGGTTATGTGGACTTTGACTACGCCGAGGCCGCCGAGCAATTGCAACAGCAGCAACATCAGCAGCAGCAGATCCATCACCAGCAGCAAATGCTTTCCTCGAACATTTCACTGGCCGCCAGCCATAGCCACAGCCAGCTCCTGGGACAGAGCAGCTCCTGCCTTGACCTGAGCAACAACAATCTGCACAGTAGCAACGGCATGCTCCACCTCGGCAGCACCAGCAACAACAACAACGAGGAGCGGGAGCGCCTGAAGGCAATGCTGCCGACGTACCGGCCAGCGCCGGACTATGAAACGGCTGTACAGCTGAAGTATCGCACTCCATCCGCGGAGCTGCACAATGTGACGGTAGCACTGGCCACTCCCGGCACCACCTACTATGCCGGCTCCCAGCCGGACGTGCATAATCCGGGCGTTTACAACGAGAACCTGCTCTACGGCCACCTAACTGCCCACCGCTACCCGGACGTGGCGCAGCCGGCAGCAGCCCTCCACCACCACATCAACCTATACCAGACGAAGCAGCAGCAACAACAGTTACAACCAGTAAGCACGGCCCAGGCGTATCTGGAGCTGTCACAGCGCATGCACATGATGCGACACAAGGCCCCGCCGCCGTACCCGGTTAATCGGTTGAGCTCCTCGTCGACGCCTGACCTGGCCGTGGCGACGCCCCGACCATTGCAGGGCTACCGCAACTACGTGAGCGGTTCGTCGCCCGATCTAGTCTCCAACCGCACCCTCCTCAATGGCGGCCAGTATCTAGCCCTGGCCGCAGGCGGGCATGCTGGCAACATGCCCACCTCCTCCGGAGCCACCATGTTACACCAGTACCAATACGTGGGGCACATGGGTCACTCGCAGCCCTATCTGCCGCCACACGGAACGTTCGAGAACCTCAACATGATTGAGGAACAGCCGTCCATCATGTCCCAGTTGCGGCAGTCGGCGATGAGCCAGGCAGCAGCCGCGGCAGCTGCAGCCGTAGCTACGCAGAGGTAAGGTTCTATTAATATTCAAATGAAAGATAAAGATATCTGGCAGAAGTTTATAGAGTTTAAGCGTTCATATACAGGGACTTTTACTGACTATAGTCGAGACTTCTATTACAGTTCACCCACTCTACCGCCCAGCGGCTATCGCAGCTCTGCGCCGCCACCAGCGAACAGTCCACAGCCACCAGCCGCTCCATCCCAGAAGTCGACCACACCCACACCGCTGCAGCGGAGTGTAGTGAACGGATCCATAGAACCCATCTATGAGAATCTGCCGCAGCGCGCCTCCGGTGGCAGCAGTGGAGCAGCACACGCCGAGGCCATGCGACAGCGAGCCTCCTCCATACAATCGGCCCCGGCTGGCGTTGGGCCCGTGCCGGCGGCTCGGCATGCCAGCACAAACAACGTGGTCACCGTGACGGTGAATGCCCAGCCGGACGACGATATCACGCCAAACATGATCAAGTATGGAGCCGAGCGCTCGGCTATCGCGGAGTTGCAGTTTCAGGAGCCGCAGCCGCCGACGCGCTCCACCCGGGCAGCCAGTGCTGCTCCGGCCATTGGAGTCACGCCTCCGCCCCGCCAACATCGATCCACTGCGAGCCTAAATAAGTCGACGCCCGTCGACGTCATCTCGCCGACTGGGGACTCGCTGCAGCAGCAATTCAGTGCCATGAACATATCTGCCAATACATCAGCATCCACCTCCTCCATGTTTAACTCGACGTTGGACACCACATCCTCGTCTGCGGCCAGCAAGGATGCCAAGCGCAAAAAGCGCTGGAACTTCCTCGCCCGCAGCAAGACACCCGACAAGCAGAAGTCTGCCACGCTGGGCAGGGAGAAGGCAGCGACAACAGGTCAGCACGCCAAGCTGGCAGCAAAGCTGAAGATGGCTCAGGACGATCTCAACCTGCCGCATCGTTGGTCCACGGGTGTCAGCAAGCCGCAACCAATTTCTGGAAGGTATTCCAAGGATAAGCTGGTACTGATAATAATCTATTTTTAACCCTAAAAAATCACCTTTGAATTCAAACATCTGTTGTATAATTCCAGTGCCAAATCCTTAATGAAAAACTTCAGGACTCGCAGCTATTCATGGAGTTTGAACGCATACCGAAGCGGCGAGAGCACGCCCTGTACGAGTGCGCCCTGCTGGAGGAAAATGAGGCCAAGAACCACGATCCTAACTTTTTGCCCTATGACGATAATCGGGTGCGCTTGGTGCCGTCAATGGAAAATCGACATGGATACGTGAATGCCTCCTACATATCTGTGCGTTACATGCGTGTATATGATATGTATATCTTGATATTAACTTGATCTGTATTACGTTTTAGGCCACTGTAGGAACTAAGCAACGTTTTTACATCGTGGCGCAGTCCCCACAAGAGTCGCAAACCATGCACACCTTCTGGCAGTGCGTGTGGGAGGCGGATGTATACTTGGTAGTTCAGCTAACCGAGGACATGAGGTACATTCCCCTGAGCAGTCAACAGCGTCTGGAGTTTGGACAGGTTCGTGATGCCATGCTATGTTGAAGAGATAGATCCTATGACACACTATCGTCCTTTGCAGTTTCAAGTATATCAGGAATTCTCACAAACCACCGATCGATGCACAACCAGCAAGCTGCGCCTCTTCCACGCTCCGTCGCGTCGTTACCGTTCCGTCTGGCATCTGCAGTACGCAGACTGGGCGGAACAGAATTGTCCGCGCGACGTCAACCACTTTTTGGACTTTCTTGAGGAGCTAAACTCAGTTAGACTGGCATCCACACACGAGGTGCCGCCAGGACACAATACAAATCCTCCAGTTTTGATTCACTGCCTCGAGGGAGGCGGTCGTTCGGGCGTCACACTGACTGCGGATCTTCTGCTTTATACCCTGGACCACAACGAGGTGAGTTTGCATTTTAAAAATTAGTTTCGTGATATTATGTAATCTAACCGTGCGCTCTTTGCAGGACCTGGATATACCGCGGGTCATCGGGCAGCTGCGGCATCAACGTGATAGCATCATACCGTCCCTGGCGCAATACAAGTTCATATACAATCTGCTCATTACCTATTTGAAGCGTACGAGGTTGATATGAGGTTGAGAAATGCTTCAAGAGATGCATTAGAGTGTCCATGGACCAAAGCATTCTATGTCGTATAAGCCTAACTTCCTGAGAACGAACAATTTTATTTAAGTCGTAAGAAAAAGTGCCTTTTAATCTGCGTATCCCCAATCAACAAGTTCTTAATGTTACTCAAACAACGTAAAATGTTGTTTCGATTGTAATTTGTTTGTAAGTTCCAGACTCTTTTGTCGAAACTAGGGCTAGGCTTGTTAGGTTTAAAGCCAAATTATTTATAGACAACTGTATTTTATCGAAAGTTGAATCAAAACTTAACGAATTGATCCCCCTACAAGAAGCAATAAAAATATAACATTATTGATATAAATTACAGAATTCTGGTATTCAATATGGATAGATCGTCATTGGGCAACATGCATAAATAAAAGTTCGGGAAGCGACGTTTGTACAGCATTGCAGACTTCAATTAGATCAGCTAACTAAGCCAAATTTTTTGCCGCTGAACATGTGCGGTCGTTATATAAAAAACATTTTCGCACAATTATAACACAGGCAGCTGGCAGCAATAAAGAAGCAAGAACCGAAATATCATTTTCCTAACGTTTTTAAACCGCTGAGCTAGAATCTGACCTTAAAAAATATTCTATACGTCAGGTTTTTTAAGTATTTCTACTCAAAAGTTCAACAAATTCAGCTGTAACTTCAAAAACTGATTTGTTTTTAGGGCGGCATCTTTAAGTACTGTTCTTGCCCTTAAAGATCAGCTTTTAAAATTAGTCAAAAATCTCTATTGGTCCTGATATATCGTCTATTGAATTTCTTTCGATATTTTTCCATGTATCGTGGAATTCGTCAAATTTGTATAGATCAAATTATAACTTTGTCGTTTTACCACATACTTTCATCTTCAAATATTTCTTAATATTTCAAAATATTAAGGCTTTAATTTTTTCAAATAGGATATATGTATATATAGCCTATATAGCCTATAGCTGCCATAGAATCGATCAGTAAATGCAGAAGAAAATTCAAAATTGTGAATTTACCACTTTAACTGTATAACTGTAATTATATGTGAATTTTAATTTTTTTTTTGACCAAAATGAATCTATTCTTAATGATCCAATTGCAAACTGCAAGGGTATACAAACTTTGGAGTGCCGAAGCTAGCTTCCTTTCTTGTTTGGCTTTAATATATCACCAAGACATTATATTGTATAATATTATAATTTATAGAAATTTGCAACGTCGTGTTCGGAGTCATTTCCGACACCTAAAGTAGATATATTCTTGATTAGCATAAACATCCGAGTCGATCTAACCATGTCTGTCCGCTTCCCTAAGATTAAAGTACCTTATCGCCATGAATTTTTGGAAGCTGAACACGGTTCGGGGTGTTCAATCTGCCAACCTAAAAGAAAGCAAAATGGTTGGTTTTATACAAACAAACACAAATAATAGTATATAGCCGATAGAGTCGTCGTGTTTCGTCCATGTGCACCGACAGTCTTTGAATAATTAATTTTTTTTTATTTCCTAATCTTTTTCCAATACATATTAAATACATATAGAATTTAAAAATAAATTATAAAGTAGTATACAAATGTCTTTTGTAAATATTAGTCAATACATCTGAATGGGGAATTGTTCTGGAGGGCTCGGCACGCTGCAAAGAGGGAAGACGGCCTTGGCTCGCATCAAGAACTTCAAGTAGATCATATTTCTAAACATAAAGTAAAATCTTTATTACATTTTCCCGCCTAAAACAACGAAAAGCTGTTGCTCTGATTTTTTGCATACGTTTTTAATACAATCAATATTTTTGCAGAACAAACTTAAAACGAATTTTTGTATATAAATCATGAAACCTATATGACATTATTTTAGTATGAAATTAAATGTTATAATTTCAATATCTTCCCAAACATCAAAGAAAAAAATATTGTAAGCTGCCCTTTATAAATTTAGGGTTACAAATATATTTGACGACATTTAAGAAAAACTCGCAAATTTTACGATTTTTACATATTATGTTTTGATTTAAATAACATTCTTGAAAGCCTTAAAAAGCTACGTTTATTTCCGTTTTTACTCTAACTTAAATATTTAAAGAGCACAATTTATATTAGATTTGTTTTCTCATGTTTTCAGCAAAAGATAATTTGGTTTTCGCCTTGGAAAGCCAGCTAGGAGTCGGGTCTGCACTACGTCCAGGTTTGTATATATGCATGTATATATATATTAGTTTATATGTAGAGATTTCACGTAGGTAGATTGTATATATATATATATTGTATATTTATATGTATATAACAGGCATTCTTGCACACTCAAAAATATATATATATATTGGAGTCATTTAGGTGTGAGAAAAATATGTTCACGAAACATTTATTCTTTTTGTTTTTCAAGTCTCAGGTTTGTATTTTATAAACTTATTTCTGGTTGCTTTTCGAGTTAGTTGTACTTTGATGATTTCATTTTTGTATTGAGGGCTAGTCTAGGTCTTTTGTTATCGTTTATACAAATATATTGCATTTGTCTTTCATGATGCCTTTTTCCTGTTTTGTTTTCGGTAAATAAATACTAATGTTTGGAAAAAATATTCGAAATAAATTTCTCTCTCGCTTTGGGCTTTAAAACTAAATATTTGGAATTGGAGCGAAGGTTTTTAGCGGTATATTTATATGGTGTATATATTAGAGTGTATATAGTATACCTATATTTATGAAATAAGCGAGACAACTAAACGTAGTCTCGCCGTTGTGCAGCTGGGCATCGAAATGCTTCAGAGAAATGCCGGAGAAAACTCAAAAGAGTTTCGTTCGAGTCTGCTTAGAGGGTGGGTCTGCCTGCAGACATTTTCTTCTTAGAGAAAAGGCTACTACTAAGCGGGAAGAAAATGGGTACACAGAATTTGACTAAACTAAGACGTATGTAAATCATAGAACCCTAATCATCCTCATCATAAATACATCTAAGCGGCGCACATTGAGTCCAGTTAATCCGATGAAGGGCAAAGGCAGTTGATGTGGGATCCTGCCGATCTTTGATTCTCTGATGAATTGGAAACCACAACCATTCACAAATTTTGGCAACTCTTTAAGCTAAAAAATAAATAAAGGAAAGAAAAATAACGAATCATAACAAAATGATATATATGAAGCATTTTCTATGAGTTTCAGAACCAATGTTGTGAGGCCGTTATATAAAAAGCATTTTGGCACAATTATCATGACTTTAAATGGAGCTCAACAAAAAAAAGGAACCTCCTTTAAAAACCGTTGGCCGTTTTGGCATTAATTAATTCAGTTTTAAGATATGCTTATTGTCCACATACTTAATAACTATTTGTTGATATTAACTTAATTGAGTAGCGACTGTTTCAAGAATAATTCACATGTTATGGGTTCGGTAAAATTGACAATGATATGTTAACCCGACCCAACTATGGTTCTGAAGTATGCAGTGCTCTTGTGGTCATACTCACAACTAATTAAATTAACATTTAGCAGTTAAGACAGCACAATTTGATTCATTATTGATTCATTGGTGGCATGGGGCATATGGTACACTTGGTGATATCCATAAAGTTTGGCTGGCCACCTGCAAGACAGATGAGCATTCAGTTAAAATGGAAATAGTTTGGGCTGTGCTGCAAAAGATATATGATCTATGTAACTAAAGTGTTTCAAGATAGATATCTGACTCGAGTCCTGCTTTGCATTTGGTGTAATTACTGACTGGATCCCGACCTGGAGCTGGTTGTCAGCTCTGCTCTGCTGCGCTGCGCTTACCGTGCATGTGGTTCAGATGCCTACTGCCCGCACTGGAACCATGATGGCTATTATATACATTGACCATCGGGGGCACATTGTACGGCGGTGGGGGCGGAGGCGGCATAGCCAGAGACTGCTGCTGCTGCTGCTGCTGCTGTTGCTGTTGTTGCTGGCTGCGCATGTGCAAGTATGCTGCTGCCGTTGGCGGTGCAGAAAGCTGAATGGTTGCTGGCTGTGGGGTCAGTGGTGGTGTAGGTGTGCTGGGTGGTGTGTTGTTTGTGCTCTGGCAGGGAGTATTGTTCAGGTTGCGGGTCACAGCATTATTCGATATCTGCTGCAGCAGTCGGCAATCGGCGGCTGTATATACTGGCGGCAATGGCTCGTGTTGCATGTTGCTCTGTTGCTGTTGGTACTGAATGGTACTGTGCTGTTGTTGTTGCTGTTGCTGATGTTGGTGGTGGTGGTGCTGCTGCTGATGCTGCTGATGCACATAGCCGCTATCACACGACGATATGGAACCTGTTGGGTGTGTGAAAGTAGCGTAAAGAAGAAGAGTTTTTGTCTCAAGTGGTGGTCGTGAAATGCGTTTCACCCTAAAGTGGGACTCATTTCAAGGCCCCATTTGCTGTGTTTGTGTGTGCTGTGTGTATGAGTGGGTGAGTGCTACATGTAGCCGACAACCAAACCAAACCTAGTCCAACCACCAATAAGTATCTTCAAATGCAGAAGCAGGGGCACAGAGTCTAAGGCGCAACTAAAAAAGAGGTAACTACTTAATTTAGGGCTACGGTTTTTACGTGTCTACTGGTCAGGTTCCGGATTAAAAGCATTCTCGACGTTCAAACAGTGCATTTTCCTAGCTAGCTTGCTTTCTCGTTGAGCAAAAAGACAACTTGCATTCGCCATATAAGAAATAAGAAGCTATAGATTCGTGTAAAGAGAAACTATAGAATAATGAGGAATCATATTATGATTTTCAATAGATTCACCATTATTTTGGGACTTGGGAATGCACTGAACGAACGAGCGTACTCAGAACCCGGTTTTAGTAGCAGCTATAAGCATTTATTTTAGTTTAGTAACACAGCTAATGTACGAATGGTGGGCACTCACCGGAAGTCATGGACTTGCGAAGGGGTAAGTCGCGAAATGTAGTCACGCTACTGCTCTCGAGCGAAAGATCCACAGACGGCAGGGGCGGCGGCGGTGTGGCCGGAGTGTCGGAGTGCGACCGCTCGTGGATGGCCCGAGTGGGCAATATGTTGCCTGCCGATGCAAGGCGTCGATGGGAGCATGGACTAGGACTCGGTGTGCACTGGATATTGGCGGCTGCTGCTACTGCTGCTGCTGGTGAGGTGGTGGCCACTCCGCCCGCTCCCGCTCCCACGTTCACTGGCGCTATGAAGCCATGCGCTGTTTGCATGTGATGCAGGCCGTGGCGCGGCACGAATGGCTGGTGGGGCCTGATCTTCGAGGACTCCGAGAGCGACAGCATCTTCTTAACGGCCTGCGGCGATGCAGTGCCGAACTTGGGTCCATTTTGTTGCATCTGACGCCGCTGGTGATCGCTGGTGGAGCTGGTCGAGCTGGTAGTTGAGAGGGTGGGCGAGCTGGGGTGCCGCTTGCGCAGCGATAGGGACGAGTTCGGGGCCGAACTTGAGCTGGTGTGTGAGTATATGCTGAGTTGATCGCCGGCATTGAGACTAGAGCTGCCCGCTCCGCCTCCCCCGGAGCTGCCACCGGCGCCACCACTGATGCTGCCGCCGCCACCGCTCCGGTGCGATGTATTGCCGTGCGAGATGCTGCCCGAGTAGGTGGAGCCGTGCGCCGGTTCGCACTCCAGCGAGAACTTGTGCAACAGGTCCTCATCGCTGAGTATCTTCAGGCTGTTGAGGTACGCCTTCACCCGACGCACCATCTGCGCCTCCTCGAACATTTTCTTGGGATTGGGAGCTGCCGCGGACTTCTTGCGCCGCTTAATGGTCGCCTGGCCGGCGTTGGCTGCTATCACTGAGCCGGCGGCAGCATTGCTCTGCGAAGCGGACATCTGATTGAGCGAGAAGAGAGCGCTCGAGGGCGACTGGCCCTTAAGCTCCAGAATGGCCAGCAGGTCGTAGGGCGAACTGCACATGTGCGTCAGCAGGCGCACCTCCTTGGCGAGCATGCGCAGCTTCTCAAAGTTGATCAGGCCGTCGACGCGAGTATCGTTGCCCAGGTGGATGAAGGTGAGGTCCTTCTTCACGATGGGATAGAACGGAATGATGGGGTGCTGGGCGAGCAGTTCGGCGGACACCAACTGACGGTACTTGCTCATGTTGCGCGAGGGGTCCATGAGGTCCTGCAGATCGTTGAACAGCCGCTGGTACTTTGACGGCAGCTTCTCCCACGTCTGCCTCAGCCGAGAAACGGCGCCGTGTCCCAGGCCCGAGACGATGGCAAACATTGAGTTGAAGTTGCGGCACTCCTTGCAGTGACGCGCGATCTTGATGAACTGCTTGACGATCTTCATGCGGCGCACAATGTTGTGCTCGGCACAGATCTCGCTCACCACCCAGAACATCTCCCGGTTGACCAGCTCGGCGAACTTGCTCAGCATGGGCACTCCGTAGCGCGAGTGCAGCTCAAACAGCTCGTCCACGTACTCGGTGGACTCGATCTGCCGGAAGTTGGCAAAGTCTTGCAGCGTGAGCTGGATCGCCAGCTCGTAGGCATTCAGCTGCAGGAAGTGCACACCGGACTCCCGGACCAGTTCCAGCGCCAGTTCGTCCGGCACCAGCGGCTCCGTGCTGTCGTTCAGCTTGAGGTAGTAGCGTGCCGCAAAGCTGATCCGCTCCGCCAAGTTCTGCAGCTGGTCGGGCAGCCGACGCTGCTTCACCATGCCGCCCTCGCCCACACTCACCTCGCAGAGCGAGAAGTTGGAGCTGGGATCGTGGATGCCGAACTCTTGCAGGGTCAGCATCACCACCTCGTGGGCCGTCGTCTCCTTGTAGATGAGCACGTACTTGCACGTCTGGTCCGCCTTGTATACCTTCAGAACGTGCTCCGGATAGTCCGGCAGCAGGTGCGTCGAGTTGGTGGTCAGCGTGCTGGCTGCCGACGGTCGATGGATGTGGGCAGCTTGGTAATTCACGTTCAGCGTTCCTCCTCCCGCATCGCTGCTGGCATCGTAGTTGAGGCTGGTGAGGTCGGGGTTCGATTGCGATTGGTAGAGGCGCCCGCCACCGGCACTGTTCGCACATCCGTTCACCGACGACTGGGTGGAGCTGCTACTGCCCGAGCTCGCCGCCGCAGAGAGCTTCGACGTCTTAGGCTCATTCAGCAGCGTGTCCGAGGAGTCGTTTAGGCTGCCAACGTGATGCTGCTGCTTGTTGAGAAGGTTCATCTTGGCCAAGGCCTTTTGCAAGCGGCGCTTGGGCCCCAGCGTCATGAAGCCGCCGCCCTTCGTGTCCTGCTGGTCCGAGTTAAAACCAGATCCCGAGCTCTTTTTCGCTGAGCTGTTGTTGACGCTTTGAAGGAGCTGCTGCATGAAATTGGCAGCCATGTTGCCGCCGCCTCCACTAACCGGCGGCGTTTGCGGAGGCGCACAGTCCGGCTGGTCGAGTAACATATCCACCGAACTGAGTCGCACCATGTAGGCCCGATTGGAGGCATTGGCAAGGGAGAGCTCATTGCCGGAGCTCTCCGAGCGGCCGTGCAGCGCCGCGATGTCGCTGGCGCAAATGCGGCGTGGACTTCTCAAGGACTTGAAGCTGGCGCTGGTTGCGGACAGACCACCGGCTCCGGCCGCCCCACTGCTATGCTCGAGGGCCAGCATCACCTCCTTGAAGCCGAGCAGGTTGCTCTTCACGCTGATGCTGAGGTGGGTGGTGCCCGTGAGAATCTCGAGAGCCCGTTTGCTCGTCACATGGTCCAGGGACTGCCCATTAACCTCGTGAATCTGATCCCCGCGCTTCAGACCCACATCCTGGGCTTTAGATCCCGACTCTACCTGCGAAATGTAGATGCCCACGGCTGGGCTGCCGGTGGCAACGACCACCGGCCGCAACTCGTAGCCGCCCACGATTTGGAAGTTGAGCTGCTCGTCACGCGAGGATCGGGTGAGAGTGCAGCTGCGCATGCGCGCCTTGGCGGCACAGGCGATGTGCAATAGCCGCAGTTGGCTGAGCAACTTCTTGCGCTCCAGCAGGGCTTCGAACATCTCCAGGAACGCCATCATTTCGTGGTCCGCCTCGAAGTCCGTGAAGTGGTTGTTCACCCAGAGAAGCACCACGCGAGTAACGCGATCCCGCAGCTCCTGCGTCTTGTGTGCATCGAACTGCTCCAGATCGAACCAGTGCAGCAGCTTGCTGGTCACCTCCTTAGGGTTCTGGATGAAGATGCGGTGCGTGAGCAGGAAGTCCTCCACATAGGTGGGGTCCGTAACCGAGTTCTCCTCGACCAGCTGCTGCAGCAGCCGTTCTGGCGTTCCCCGGATAACAACGTGGCCGCGCTTAACATTTGGCAATGCTGATATTCCCGTTGCCGCTCCACCACTGCCGCCAGTTGCTTCCGTTATCCCACCTCCGATGGACCGCAGCTCCGTGACCATCACCACGCGTCCGTTCTCGTCCTCGTGCCGCCGCGTATTCTCCTCGCCTTGGTGCTGAATGCGGTAGTAGTCCGTCTGTGTGATGCATACGAACTGACAGTCGTCGCACTTGGTGCGCATGATTCCTCGGTGGTAGAGTTTGTCCATGGTGGGCAGGATGCCAAAGGAGTCGCCCATTTGCAGCTCCTCGCGGCTACCATTCGCGTGCTCGATCTCCACTGCCCCGTTAATGAGCACCGACCAAGAGTCCAGTTCCTCGCCATCGGACATGACCACGGTTCCGGCCTTGTCCACTACGGCGAACACCATTACCGAGCAGAGGGCCCGTCGCACGGCCAAAGTGATATTGGTGAAAGCTTTCAGGCCCTGCGTAAAGTCGAGCAGCACTTCCACGTCCTGCTCGCTGCGTTCGGCCGGGTCCTTCTCGAGGCACTCACGCACCGCATCGCGCACAGTTAGACTCTGAGGGAGATAAAATATAACATCAGTACAGAGTTTAAATACTGTGACGGTTTCCCAAGTTTTGAAAAGCTATAAATGATTAGTTTCAACTTAAAAACGATCGTTATCGTTGGATATACACTGTCTGACAAGGCATTGCTAAAAATAGAGAACAGAACAACATCACCATCACTCACATCCATGCTCTCAGCCAGATCCTCCTCGTCGGAGTCCACGGTGGACTCCACCAGGCCGGAGAGATCGATATCCTCCGCCTCCATCGACGAGGTGTAGGTGGAGGTCATTGTGTCGCTTCCACTGTACGCCGAACTGGTATCACTCGAGTGCGAGCCCCGATTGCATTTTTGGTGTAGCTCCGGCCGGTTGATTGCTGACGAGTTGTTGCCCACCACCACTCCAGTGCTGGCTGTGATTGCGGGGGGATACTGTTGTGTGGGGCGCAGATGAGATGCATTGTGGCTTAATAACAGTACAATGCATGAATCGGAGCAAAGAACTTACGTGATGTCTGATTTGGTGATACGGCTCCATGAGGCGTTGCTTCTACTGTTGATGATATGCTGTCCACTACGGCATGCCAGCAACCGCCACACGTCGAGTTGTGTGGATGAGTTTAGGCTGAAAAGGTGATTTATTTTATTATTTCTTAGTTAAATATATAGTTTTCTTATATTTAAGGCCTGTCTCAATTGATGTTATAATTATATAATTAATAACATTATCTTGAAGATGAGCTAAGGTATTCTTAATTTATTTTTGTGTTTTAAACCAAATTTTGTGTGCTGAATCGTTGCTAATGTAAAAAAAGGCTTATATGGTGAATCTATTCTATCAAAAACCCAAGTCAACGTCTGGTACAAAGCCTTTAAGGTTTTCTGAGAAACCGTCGAAGACATTCCTTCTTTAAATCGTCATTCAATGGCTATCACTGACTATAACATCAAAAAAGTGAGGGAAATCCTGCTCGAAAATAGTCGTGCAAGTGTTTGAGGGATCCGAGAAGAAGATCCTTTGATTTTGACTAATAATTTGGGTATGAGAAAAGTCACTGCTCGACTTGTTTCAAAATAACTGAATTTGTTGCAAAAAGACCATAGTTTTGAACGATTTTAAGACCTAAAACTCGTGCAATACCATCGATCAACCACCGTATTCCCCTGATTTGGCCCCGTGTGACTTCTGGTTATTCTCTAAACCCAACAGACCACTCCGGGGAATGTGTTTCGAGTCAATTGAGGAGATAAGCGCTGAAAAGAACTACTTTACATGTTTAGAAGATTGGAAAAAACGTTGGCACAAGTGTATTTTATCGGGAGGGGATTCCTTTGAAGGGTACGAAATTAATTTATAAGAATATATTTCTTTCTTTTTACAAACAAATTCACCTTACTTTTTCCCCACAGCAGTTAAGTAGTTCACTTTTCAGAAATATTAGCAGACAATTGAGAAAGTTGCAAGTGGAGAGAAGCTAAATGGAGCGTGTAAACAGCGTAGATATACACGAATCTCGCCCTATAATGCTTATAATTATATTAATTGTTAAAAAAGAGTTCCCATTCAAACCCCTAATACAACCCTTTGATCTACAGAATATCTGCAAAAGAAATCTCCACATAATTTGGACAAAAAATAACAACAAAAATCGTAATCTCTCGCTAAAACAAAACAAAATTGCTGTAAGATTTTATTGGCCAATTGTTGTTGCTTTTTGTCTTTTGGTCCGCGCGCTGCCTGCCTTTGTGGCCAGCACCAACACTTTCATTTTTCCCAACAACAAAACAATGCTGCCAATAAATTAAGTCAAACAAAAACAATCACAAAGCGGGCAAAAAATTCTCATGCAATCGAGTCTGCGCTGCCGACGGCAACACCGCGACGCAACGCCAATGCCGACGCAGGCAGAGACAGAGGCAGGCAGCAACAACAGTGTGTGGGAGCCACAGCCTGCTGCTTGCGCTATTGCCACTGTACGTGTGAGTGTTTGTTGGTGCGCTTGGTCTCTGCGTGTTTGTGTGTGTGGGAGTGGTGGACAAGCAGCACAGAAAAACCTAAATTGTAGGCGACGACTTCCGTTCGCTGGATAAGCCATTGACAATAAAACGAGCGTTGCAAAATCAGCGTGTAATAAATGAAAAAAAAAAAGCGTATACACAGATATATATATAAATAAAATAATAACACTGCACCACACACATACGCACACTCGCAGACACCAGGGCACAGGCGTATCTCTCGGTATTAAAATGGGCGTGTTTGTTGTACAGTTCTGCCAGCTTTGGGCCCTGGGTGCTGCGCTAATATCGGTGCACTTGCTAATTATACGCACTTTTTCCAGCTGCTGCAAGCGCAGACAAACCGTTCCCCGATTGCTTTCACCCGCTACCCTTTTTTGTTGCACTTTGTACACTTTTGAATAAAGAAATTCAGGGAGCTTGTGTGTGTATTGGTATTGTGTTGCGCATTGTTGGAATTTCTTCTTTCACTCACACACGCGCATCTCGTCGAGGGAAAATGGGTGTTTAACGGCCAATTTCGGTATATATTTCGATGCCAGCTCGCTTGCTAGTAGCTAAGAGGATTGCATTGCACTTTTATCAATAATAATTCGTTTCGAGATTGCAATTTTAATTTAGAAAAATCCACAGTCAAGCTGAAAAAAGTCCGACGCGTCGCACAGTGTGACCGTATTAGCAGTGTTACCAGAAGAAAATTTGGCTTTCCCCCTAAATAATCTCAAAGAGTGGAAATTTCCCCCTAAAAAATCTCAAAAAGTGGAAATTTCCCCCTAAATAATCTCAAAAAGCGGAAATTTCAGCCTAAAAAATCCAGTTTTCCCGCTAAAATTTAATAAATCAATTAACTTTAATTTAATTCTTTTTATACATAGGTACAT
>JAEIIH010000119.1:0-22201 GCA_018904745.1 Drosophila orosa
TAAAATTCAAATTTAATATCTATATCTTATGTCCTAACCGAATGTTATGCCTCAGTTATACCTTAATAAACATGCGAAAATTCCATAACCATTTACACATTCCGTGTTGCGTTGCTTTTGTATATAATCTTACCATCTACTTATCATGTGCTCGTAGCTAACAAACTAATATATCCAATAACCAATACCAAAAATCATTAGAAAACAACAAGAAAACCCAAAATATTGAAATATGTATAAGTACGATGCAAATTCATGTTATTTATTTTGTAAATGTTATTTTTTCTCTTTTTCTCTCTCTTATGTTCGTAAAAAAAAAAATATTTAAACTAAAAACAACCTCACATTGTCTCATGTTAATGTTGGTGGCACAAATCCATATATTCGAATATTTACAATCTCTATAAAACGCTAAAAATATTTGTGTTTTATAATTACGCTGGCAAAATGAAATAAACCGAAAACGAAAATAATCAAATCCATTCGAAACCGAAAATATGAAATTTCGACGGCAAACAAACTCAAACTCAACGCTAACTCGACAAAACCATCAAAACCAAATATCCCTGGGCTTCATCGGCTTCATTGTTTATGCATATCTCTGTATACATCATATATCCAATGTGTTTGTCTCTGTGTATAAATGTCTGCTAAAAACGGTGCACTTGGCTATGGCTGTCCTCCTCCCACCACATCGAAATGTGAAATGTGTATACAAAAAAGGCTTCGACGCCTTGGGCGATGTCCTCAAGCCGGCCTCCGCCAGCAGCAACAGCAACAGCAACAGCAATCAAATGAACGTTGTCGCCACAGGTTATGCCGGCAACAGCAGTTCGATCCTCGCGCTCCAGCAGCAGAACCATCACCAGCAGCACCAGCCGCAGTACCTGCTCCAGGGCCAGAACCAGAACCAGAACCAGCACCAGCAGCAGGAACAGCAGGCCCCAGCACTGGGCACTGGGAAGATAATAACCGGCGACTTGGATAGCTCGCTAATGTCCCTAGTCGATAACTTAAATATTAATAAAACGGCAAGTGCAAAGTGAGTAAATCGAGATCGATACGAAACGATAGTTGTATGTGCGTGCGTTTGAAAGTGAGGCCAAGAACAGAACAAGAACAGTTGAAACATCTGTCCCATGTTGTCACGTCACGTCTCCATCCGTTCACACATCTGTTCAATAGATTGTTGCCAACGATCGATGGGACTCTTCAATCAAAGATCAGTTTGATTCGACATAATCCGCATACCCTGATGATCCCCGAATCCTTGAGAAATCTGAGAAAACCCTTTTGCCATTGCCCTCCGAACTGACCCCGGTCCCGTCCATTAATCCATGTCCATATTCATGCTCCATGTGTGTGTACATAAAGTCCATCCAAAGAAAATAGCTCGAAATCACGCAGAAAATCTGTTTTTAGATAGAAAATCCCCAAATTCAAATGCCGTGTTCATTGATTTCGTCTATATATCATTACTCTCTTACCCCATTATCTCATAGACCCGTGCAATGGAATTCACCTAAAAATACAGCGAAACCAGGTGCTAATTGGACACCCCAACCAATGGCGGCTACTACTGGTGCTGGCTATCGTCCAATGGTGAGTTTTGCCTACTCTAACTCTACTCTCTACTGTCTACCGAACTACTCTACTCAAACCACAACTACTCGAAAGAATCCGATTAAGAATGCCAGTCACAAACTCTGAAAGACCCGATTGCGCGTTGCCTTCGAACTTAGCCCAGAGACCAAAAAATATAAATAATTCGAAACACACAGAAAATCACTAGAATGTCGAATGCCGAAGCAGGCCAAAGCGAATATAATTCAATGCCAGAAAAGAATCACAACTAATTTTGAACTCTTGTACTTGTGTAAATGCATTGTTTTCCATTTAGTTTTATTTACCAATTTTGTGTCACCTCACACTCTAGGCTACACTACACGTCGTCGTCATGTACAATATACCACACCGTTTTGCAGTTTTACCTTATTTCCTTATCCAAATTAATATTTATTTATGTTAAATTGCACAAATCGATTTACAACTTGAGCTGCTTGGTTCCCTTGATTTCCAGTATAATCTTGATCTGTATGCAAATTTTTTCAGCTTGCTTAATACTTTCATAACTCGGATTGGAACAAAGTTATCATGTTTATTTTTCATATTCCTACTTTGTGGCAGTCCCTTTTTTCAATTTCTAAATGTTGTCTCTCATTTCTAATTATATACAATTTGTGAATTTGCGAAAGACCAGAGAATCAAAGTGTAAAACCAAGTTATGTGCGGGTTGTAAGTTTTGCCTTTATTTCTGGGTCACACACTATGCCCACTGTACACCAGCACTTGGATATACATAAATACATAATATACAGGCACTAGGACTAACTTTTGTGGCACACATCTCGGCGGGCAGACAGAACACACGCAGGCGACAATAATCACATGAACTTCCATACAATGTTTCTTGATTTCATTATCATTTACGTTTTTATTTTGCATTTCAACCAAGTATATATATGAACTATCACTTACTTTCTTTTCTTTATTTTATGTTTGCTTTATATCTCAACTATCCCAACGCATACCGCAAAATCGTAACCGAATATCGTAACCGAATCGAATCGAATTGAATTGAATTGAATCACTGCTAAATATATAAATATATATTGAAACCGATCAAACAAACAACGACAAACGAAACCACCTATGACCACTCACGATGCGCCTGTGTTAATGCTGTCTGTGTGTGTGTGTATGTGTGTTTGCGATATATATCAATATATATTCTATCAATATACCAATATCAATATCAATATCAATATAACATAGGCACATGGCATGACCGTAAGTCCTGCGCCAATCACAATCAATCATCCGTATATACAAGCTAGTTATCCTGTAATGCCAAATTATATGCAGGTAAGATGATGCTAAAACCCAACGAAATAAACACTAAAAAACCAAAACCAAAACAATTTAAGAAAATTAAAATGAAAAAAAAAAAGAGAACAGAATAAAGAGTTACTACAAATAAATACCATTATGGTTTTGACCTCAGTTGCCGTTTTGTTAACCTTAAAAACCGAAATTATCGTTTCTGTTCTGTGATATCCCTTAAGTTCTATTCTATGTTAACATTATGATTATCAATCGAAAACTATCATCTCTCTCTCCAGCACTATATAACGTATAACGCCGGTTGACTTCTCCTCCTAAACTTTCGAAGAAAACCGATTTCCACTTTGGTTTTGGTGCCCAGTCAGCCAGCAATCCTCCTCTCTGATTCTCGTCTCTGAACTAAATTGCATTATTATGTTGCACTGTTTTTGAGTTTCTTAAATGTTTCAATTATTTTCCCTAGACTCGTAGACCACTCTCACAACTAACTTCCGTATGATTCCAAAATGTAGCAACTATTTCCCAAGCTCACGGCGGCCCCGAAGCGACAACTATTCTTTCCACCACTGATTTTTTGTAGCATTTGAGTCTGTCCAATAGCAGTTAATAAAAGTATTTGCCCTTCTTCCAGTGCATGAAATGCAAGAAGTAAGAACGAGAACGATGACTAATGCCGATTTCCATGACTCTTGTAGGGAATGCCGGTGATGGGGCAGCCAACTATGATGGGGCAGCAGGCAGCAGCCCCTTTGACTGGGGTGCAGCCGACGATGATGGCGGCGCCGCACAGTAATGCGTCATCGGGCATCATGCAGCCCATGCAGGCGACGCAGAATGGAGGCAATAAAGGCGTCGGCGTCCCACTCGATCCATTTGGTGCGTTATAAGCGGTCCCGCAGCCAGGAGCTCATACGTACAACACCCACACAACCACACAACCACTCACTCACTCACACCAAGGGCTCTAACCTCATAGACAGCAAAACATTAAACCCTACACTGAGAAGCGTAATTAAATATTAAATCGTAAATGAAACCAATTATATATAATATATATTTGCAAAGGAAATTAAAAAGTTTGAAAGAAGATGAAGCATATAAGAAATTCCACGGAAATAGCACACACGAACGGATGCAGATAAGAAAATTATATTATAATGTTGAACATTGAGCGAAAACCACTAAAACAAATGCTATATACATACACACATATATATACACACATATATATATATTTATATTATTACTATTTAAATGAAAAACAAATAAGTTTGACTATTTATATGTATACACCAATTTATATACTATACGCTAAAACGAACGGAGTGAAGCAGAAACGAAACAATTTCCATAAATAGCTAAAGGAAAAAGTAGCCTATGTGAAATATACCTATGAACTCTATTAATAAGTCTCTACGAAACCTGTAGTTGTGTCCTACGCCAATCACTAAAAAACACGTTGAATTATATCTATAGTGGAACTATGTGTGTTAACTGTCTCAAAGCGGACGACGAAGAGGATTGATTCAGAAACGACACCTTCAAACTCAGTCCAAGTGCTTGCGTAATAATTTGCAATATTTTAATCCGTCTATTAAAGTCTATGTTCTTTTTTGTTATCTAATTGGCCGGGTCTTGTGACCAGGTATATGTACGTATGTTTTAGACTGTTATAAGCCAATTATGATTTGTTAAAATGGAAATTATTTGTAAATGCATTCCAAACTAGCTTCAATTTTGTCCAAATTTAATTTGTGAAAAACAAAGCGGAGAACATTGGTAATTATTAAGTATTATTTAACGAAAGATCCAAGCTGTATTGATTGTATGTATGAAACGCGTTGAAGATATATTTAAATATGTAGAGATCCACAATGTTTATTTAATATGTGTTATACTCTAGAGCGTACGTTGTATTAGACATTTATTTAATTGCCGAGCATTCTGGGCACTCGCTTCGAAGCTGACGACTTCATCAGATACGTAGTTCATTTCTAAATTGTGTATATACAGCATAAGTGGTGTGTGTAGGGGACTTCCCCTACTGCCGCAGCAAGCTGAACTATGTTTAAATAAAATTTACATGATATACATTTAAATTATAATTTGTATATTTTTGTTTGTATTTATTATTTATAAATTTATTTCTGAGCGGCACTGGAATGTGAATGCCAAACCGATTGAATGACTTCCAGCTCTTTTATCAACTCCAACCCACCACTCCCTTCAAAGTATTCCTTCCTCTTTTGACGATTCAACTTGCTTCACCTACAAAAGATCGATAGATCATTATTTCCTCGGCGTTTCCTCCCGTTGAACTTAATCACAGAAGCAGCAAAGTATGCTATATTTTTGCACAAGTCACAATGCAATTCCATTGCTCACAAAAGTAGGTAATATTTTCACGAAGAATACGAATACAGATATAAGAAAGTGGTTGGTTGACCAGGACCTGCGATCTCCGCATCTCCTATTTAGCATAGGATGGCTAGGTGGGTCAACTCTCGTAGGCAATAAAGCGTTAGAAGCAAACAATCATGTATGGAATTTTCATCAAAGCTAAAGCTAATGAAAACTAGCAACTCCTCCCCACAAAATCAATGTACATTTAGCAAAATTATACACAGACAAAAAATGTCTTATGACAATATTTATACGCTGGTGTTTGAGCTAAAACTATACTCATACTTAGGTCTAACTAAGATAAACTACAAATACTGTCTACACGAAGCATATGTATGTGCGTCGAAATCGAAATCGTACTATTAGCCCGCTGCGAACTGCGCCACTTGTTGATGTTTCCATTAAAGTTTAGAATGCGATTTTAAAGATACTCAATAAAACAGTGAGCTAAATTTGGTCATAACTTTCCCATGGAATACGCTTAGAGGGTTGGCTTACCAAATCGAAATGTATCTTGTAGATAACCATAGATCGATCGTGCAATAGAGATTATCTACATCTAAGTGCTATTTACGTTTGAACTAAACTGTTGCTGTGTTTCTATCGTTTCGCGTTTTACCTCTGCAAAAAAATTAAAAATATTAAGAAACAACAAAAAAAAACCCCCCATTGAACACCAAGAAAATTAGGTATTTTTGTCACGATTAATTCTTAAAATCAATTCGATCCAATCTCATGGAAATGCAAAGTATTTTGGGTATGTAAGAGCACACATTAACCATCAGTTACAAGTTAGGAGTAAAGTATATTGTGTATTATAAAATTATGTTGAAAACAAGCCCAACTCCAAAACAAAATAAAAAGAAATGTTAGTGCAAAATAAATGTGTAAAATAAATATTACCCCTTTGAAGTTTTACTCTCTCGAGGTGGCGGCTGAGATACTGTCAAACATTCAGTGACTATATTCTTTTGAATAAAGTCCCCACAAGCTCGATTCCCAAGTTACAAGCAGCCAAGATCTATTGAATATACAAAGATACATTACAAACACTCACCATGCCGCCGTGTGCTCTGCGTCAGAGGGGTATGGCCTTTATACCGCGTCGGGACAAGAACCGGGAGAAGGATGTCCTGGCTCCAAGGCCCGTGCATCCGCGCCCCCTGCGCTTTCACGGGTTCTTTGGCATGTCCTTTGTCAACCAGCACGTGATGGTGGATGACCGATGGACGCCCAACTCGCTGACCGAGCAGTTCAAGGGAATGTCTGACTTGTTGAGTGAGTTACCAGGTCTTGGGTATACATCAAGATATAGTAACTAGCCATTGCCACCAGCTCGCCGGTTGGTGTTCAGGAACCATGAGTCAAAGGCCAATCGTCAGCGGTATTTCCGCGAGAACAAACGCCTGAAGCTGCAGTGTCGCGATGGGCGCACCAAATTGCAGAATGTTCTGGTTAATGACAACACGCACAAGATTCGCAACTTCCTCATCAATCACAAGGACATGCAGCGCCTGTACCAGAAGATGCCCATTCACCTGGTGGTGGACAACATTAATCAGCGAACCTTTGTGATGCGAAAGGAGCGGGATCGCCTAGAGTTTCGGTTAGATCAGCTCAAACAGCAATACAAGGAGCAACTGGTAGGTATACTTAAGAAACTAATATTTGTATAGACCTTTAGTACATTGTTAGTAGAAATACTGAACTTTGTTATGCAATCTCGTATCCCTTAGTTGCGACGTGCCCTGCTGGAGAATCGTATCAAGTATCAGAACGAGTTCATTCTCGACGAGGAGCTCAAGTCTCGCGTCTTTCTCAAGAAGATCGAGAACTCGAATGTGCGCCTTAAGGCCATCAAGACCATTAATAATACATACAAGAAGATGATACAGGTGCTCGTCCACGACGAGATTTTCTACGAACCCATCCTTCGCTCTCTCAGCAGCGACATGGACGATCAATCGAACTTCATCAAGCACATTCTGTACCTAGGCATGCCGGCCATAGCCAAGTTTAAGGAGCTAAACGATGAGTTCCGGACCCTGGAGGAGAAGTCGCGCAAGAATCTGCAAATGAAGCTGCAAATGTTGGCGACCCTCAAAAAGCCGGGCACCATGCCCGTTGCCAAGGCCAAGGAGGCGCCACAAACCACGAATCTGAAGCGATATGTCCGGGAGACCCAAAGCATGATGATACTTAAACTGGAGCTGAAGGCCGTGGAGAAAACCATAAAGGAGGTCAAATTTGTGACGCTCTGCTCCCAGGCCAAGGAAATTTACCCTCGGTTTGTGCTTGCTTCCTTTTGAATATATTTATATGTATATTATATATTAAACCCTCTATTATAGAATGAAGAGCCAGGTGGACAATAACGACAAGCTGCATCGCATGATTGTCAACGACATGTTGGCCCACGAGATGCTGGAAACCAAAATGAAGTGCGCCAGTGTTCTGAAGGGAGTTCTGGTCAACAATCTCTCAGAGGAAGAGATCAAGTGGGTTGTTCTTGAAAATGAAATAGAGATACACTAATTCTCTTATAACTTTCACAGTCGCCAGGAGCGCATCAAGGACTTGAAGAAAACTCTGCAAAAAGATGTACAATTCGAGCAGGATACCTTGCAGCATCTCAAGAATCGAGCTGACTCATATGTCTTGCTAAGGTAGGTGGAGATCTTTCAGGATCTTCCGAGGAGTACCTTTGTAGTAATAAATTTGCAGACTTTCTATTTGGAATCTGTTGGAGATCCTGCGCCATGTGGACCGCCAGCCCAAGCTGATACGTTCCCTGTATCCGAACTCATACCTTAAGCTGCCGTTGCTCAAATTCGAAATGTTGAATATGAGGGCCGCCGCCCCGGAGATTTTCGAAGAGAACAGTTGAGTTGCTATACGAAAAATAAGATCATAAATCCAACAGTCTTTCCGCAGTTGACAACATAATGCATATGGTGAAGCGCAAAATCTACAAGGTGATGAAGGCCTACACGATCGAGCTGAAGCCGGCAAGCATCAAGCGGAATGTTGAGGAATATCATATAGATTTCTTGGCCAGCTTGGATATGCACGAAACGGTGGATACGGACGAGCAGCCGGCGGCGGCTCCGGAAGACGATATCCTGCAGGAGAACAAGACCATGGCCAATGTGCCGAATCGCAAACAGATCAAGGCCCAAAGCGCCAAGCTCTTGGAGGAGCTGGCCAAGCGCGATGAATAGTTCGGGATTCGACTATATTTTGTTTGTCTTTTATTGATGTTAGAAAGCTACTGAAAATTTTAGGTACTCTGATTGAGCAAAATTCTACAAGTTAAGCGCAAAAAACAAGCTCACAGGCTTAAAAAAAAAAACATGAACAAATCGTGAGTTTTGCATTGACCAAAGCCAGACAATGGAAGTGGTAGTCGCCTTCATATAATTGATTCGAAATTGCTGAAAGCGCTGGCTGGGATCTCGGATCGGGCTGGATTGCCACAACTTTTGGCTTTTGTCGACGCCCTGCAGTTTCGGTGGCAGTCGCAATAATGGCCAGGAAGAATTATTGTTCCATTGCCCCATCTTATAATTGGTGGGGTTTACTTTGTTGGCCAGTTTTTCCCAGTTTGATTTGTGGGTTGTGCAAGGTGTGAATGGGTCGAGGGCTGATGGCGCAGATAAACCTTCGGCGGACAGCCTTCTATTCGATTATTCCGCATTCGCTGGGCAGCAGACCCATCTTTCGAGCAGCCACCGAATGCATCAATAGAGCCATTAATCATTTCCTGGCCACTCCACAGCGACTTCCTCTCGAAAAGCTGCCCAAAAAGGTCAGTCGTTGTCATAAACTGCTCAAATGTTACTCGTTCGCTCTGTCGCTCTGAAAGCGAGCTGACTGCAGATGATGGGTTGTGCCATGGCCCCGTCGTTTTTCCTGTCTTAGGGGAGCACACTCGATCCCACTTCGATCTGCTGCAGTGCAGTGCAGGCACACTTGAACACTGTCTTCCTTCTATCGTCGCGGTTATATCTGCGTACACGATATCACGCCGACTTCGGAAAAAAACAACAACCAAAACCCGGCACGGGAGCACGCGAGCCCATAAGCCGCCAAATGAGGTTATGCAAGCCCCACATTATTCGCGGGCCTCCATGTTTATTCATATCCACACACCCGAGCATATTCGTGTGGTTTCTGTTTCTGTCATTGTTCCCCCTTAAAAAAAGCCAGACAAATTGGGCACTGGAAGTGCCCGGGCTAAAGCGAAGGTGATGGCATTACGATGGCTGCCCTTAAAAGTTAATTTTGTGGTCAACTTTCGACACTTGAATGAAATGCTTTTCTTGGCCGCTTACAAATATTGTGAGTGTGTGTTTTGCGGTGGATTTGTTGTGTAAATAAAGTAGTTAAACTAAAGCATTGGATATGATTAAGTATATTAACCCAAATTGGCTTTAATTTGTCGATTTGAATTTGAATTATTAATAGTTGGCTGTAATAAGACTGGCTCTTTGGCTCTTTGGCTCTTTTCTATGTACTGTTAATAAACTTAATATAAATTAAGTGCAAAAGAATGTATAATTCAATGGAAACACATTTTGTGGATTCCCAGAACTGTTGGTTTTATGGCTACTTTAAATCCGAATGGAAGCCGCTGCTAATTCGATTAAAACTACATCCATCAGAGGCCACATGCATGATCATTATAATAAATCATAAATTCACGGAAATGTACACACAGCCGAAAATCAATTAATCCCATTGGGCAATGAGAATAATTATACTCGAAATCAATCAGTTCGTTCGACTTTTTATGGGGGTCTCATCAGATGGAAGTCTGTCAATTAAAAATCTGTAGGGGGAGCAGGGTAATTACTATCACAAATAGGTGGCTCTCTGTAGGGAAAGACACAGAGTATTCACATGACCCACGCCAGGATCAGCTACGTGATTTGGGGCTAACAAATGGCTAATTTGGACATCGTAAATCTTCATAAACGAAACGATGCAATTGCCGCTGCTGCAACGAAACTGTCTTCAAGTAGTCAAAACCTATTTAACCCGCCACTTTGCACTCTTGCCCCAAAACGACCATGGTTCCTGGAGTTGCAGTTGCAACATTTTAAGAAGCCACAACCCACCGCAAGCGGCAGCAACGACGTCAAACCTTTCGTTCAATAATTATGAACCTTCTGGGCTGTTGGCGGCAGTTTGTGTTTGAAATTATTCGCATAGTAGCCCCAGCATCGTGGCAACAACAATTGGTAGTCAGTAAACTTAACGCGGTCTGCGAAACTAGCCAATTTCTGTTCGTTTCTGCCGGCCCGAGTCGTGGCCAGAGTTTTTCTTTCCTTTTTGGGTTTTTATTTTTCTTGGCTTGTACAATTTGTAAAACGAAGACGAACTACAGGCAAGAAGGAAGGAAAAGTTCCGGGGACAATGACTTTATGGAAAATTGAGTACTCTAGTTGCATCTTTTTGAGGAAAATGCATCTCTTAGATACATTGAGAGTTCCTTAAGATAATCAGTAATATGATCATACAAATGTTCTTAAAAGGATTAAGAATTTTTTTTGATAGGTCTGACACCGCATTTAAAGATTGTGTAATACATTTCTCGATATCTTGCGACGGTATTCGGTTTATACCCACCATAGTATAGTCAGAGTTCCCCCAATATAGAGGGTATAAATGGTAGGATTTACTGCATTGCATGCAGCACCCCCAGGAAATTATCTTGTCAATGCCTGCGCTTCAATTGCAGTCCAGCCATTGTTGGGCTTGGGCTTGGGTCTTGGGTATTGGGTTATGGGGTCCGGACTCGGGACCTCGGAGCCTCCTCTGCATCTGCATCTGGCTAAGATGGACAGTAGCCCGGACCTGGCTGGAGGTAGTTCCCTTTTTTTTTGAGAGAGCTCGTTTTTTGAGGTGTGTTCCTGTAAAGCGCATGATCTCAGCCATATTTCTTCTTCATTTGCTGGCATAATTTACATATGGTTATATAAGCATTGCAAAACTCAGCCCCAACTGATGCGGCATGTTTTATTTAATTGCCAAAGAGTCATACCAAGAAACACGACCACGGCGAAGAGGGAGAGAGAGTACAAAATCGAGTACACATGTAACAGTTAACATCGATTCCAGCCAACTAACCATCCATCCATCCATCCATCCATCTATCTATCTGCCTGCAATTGGTGATTTTTGCAGGGCAGAGAGTTGTGTCTTTTGTTCGTGGTCAATGGGTGCGTGTGTGTGTCTTTCCTAACTTGTTTCCCCTTTCAAGGGGCCCAGCATGTGGTTCAGCATCTCGGAAATCGATATCAAGAGGTACTGCTCTGCCAACCATCATCATTAAATGAAGCTTATAATTTGTCAATGCTTCTGCAGAAATTATATATATACAATTAAATTGGGGTCGCCCTAAATAAATCGTTGGGATTAATTGGGTTGTCTGGATCAGACATCAAAGTCACGAGCAATTTTGGGGTTATTATATCATACAGGCAAGTTCATCTCTTTTAGCTTTCATGTCACACCCATATCTTTGGCCCACAGACCGGCTTTAGCTGGCAACAGCAGAACAACAGAGCTATAAATAAATCTGTGTCACTATACGAGAACCTCGAATTGATACATCTCCCGAATCAATAAAGATTATGCAATTTATAGGAGTAAATGAAAATATCAAGCACGCAAGCGAAAGATCCAAGAAATCGCAGAACAAAAGACTTAGGCAGCAAACTTGTTTTTGGTTCTTCGTTCTGAGCTCAGAACAAGTTTCGGCGAATGAGTAGCGTCTTCCCTCGCGGAAACTTTCCCAGCGTCGGCAGACTGTTTTGGCCAAACTGTAAATACGCTGGCATGCATATTGTAATAGTGTCATTTTGTCTTGGCCCAGTCATCTGCCTAATTAACGGGGAGCTTCATAAATATTCAAGCAAATCGGAGATAAGAACCACTGCCAGTTCCTCAAGTTGCACGTTCCGTTTCGTGTTGTGCCGCCATTAAGGCTTCGTCTTCGTCTCTGGGACTTAAGCCTTTGGTTCTTGGCTCTGGCCGGCTGAAACTATTTTGAAATCACTCTCTATAAATATGGATTTCCCAAGAGCTCGCTGTGAGAGCCTGCCCGGCCCGAGCTTAGCTAAAGCTAACAACCGATTATTTTAATTAAAATTTATTATAAAGGAAAAGACAAAAGCTTGAACAACGCCCACATGCCAATGGCAAAACAAATACCCGAAAATTAGAATTGTTATTGTGGTGGATTATGCAATTGTTTGCCCGACAGCTGCCGTTGCCATTGCCGTTCTATGCAAATGTTCTTAGCTTCCAGCTTATCTCTTCCTCCTATGTGCAATTACCCAGCCCAGCCCAGCTGCAGTTATCAGCCATGTTGGCTAGAACACGGTTCGACCTCGGGCGACCTCGGGGCCGGGACTCCAGCCAAATCCACGCCCTACCCACGTTGCAACGTGGCGGTTGCCCTTCAGGCCCCCAGCCATTTCAATTGTTCAGTTAGAGCGCGATAATGCAAACATTAGACACTTCATTTCATTGGGTCTGCGGCTCCCAATACCTCAATTAACCCATCATGGGCATGCGCATGCGCAGCTTCTGTCTGCGGCTTTGTTTTCCGTTTGTTTTGGCATCTCCGAGATGAATATCAAGCCCAACAACACTTACACGTCGATCTGTGTACAATTTTCAAGATCCGAGAGCCGCGATTGTCGCCAGTGAGAAACCGCCAACCAGTGGCTTGTTAGCCAGAATCTGGGGTGCCATTGAGGAGTCGTGAATCAGTTAAAGTTCTTGCAAATAATTGAAAGGTTCCGCGAGAGTGGCATACTCGAAGGTATCATGACTCCATTACCATAAGCCTTTATGCTTATGTTATAAGGAAGTACCTGCTTCATGGCCGTGCGAAATACTTGACGGCATAACAATCGCCTCTTAAAATGGTATAGTTTTTTACAAGTATTTCAATTAAGAGCAATGTGATATAGAAAGGGAAAAGGGCAGTTACTTCTTTTAGATACTTAACAGTGCGGTTTCTGGAATTTAACTGAAATGTATACTTTTTTTACACCCCTTTTATTATTTATCTCAAGAAACTTTAGCATCTAGTGGTCCGCAGAGCTGACTGTCTGGTCGATGATCTCGATGATAAATGATTATCCTGCAGTGCAACTTGGTCCAGTGGCAGGAAGAGGAAACCCCAAATAGAACAATCAGAAAACTGCAAATGATGGCTTTGGTTCGGAGTCCAATTAATGGCCAACAGCTTTCGGCACATGATCCCCGCCAGCCTGCAGTCGGTTATGCTCAGGATGGTTGTTGGGTCCATAGGTAGACACGAAATAAGGTCCGAATGGCTGATGCTCGTCAAGCTCCTCCCGCTTCACAGGTTGTCGCAGCCCCAGTCCCTCTTTCTGTCCCTCGCCTAGTATTTGTCCCTGTTCATGTTCTTGTTCCTGTCTCGGACTCCGTTCTTGCTGCTGCACCATCCTAACATCTTGCTGCTTCTGGCATCTAAAGAGCCGGAACCATGTGTCCGGCCGGAAGTAACGATGCATATGTTTGGGTGCCTCTTCCATTGACACTGTCCGCGATGCGTTGATAGGATCCCGCGGACGGTACTGTAGCCGGGTGACATCGTCTGCCACGTACAGGATGCCCGCCACGATGAGCAGGGCCACCGAGAGCAGGACGAAGAAGCAAATCATGTCCTGCAGCAGAATCTTCAAATAGTTTTGGTGCACAGAGTTTTGCCCCTCGGCCGGCGACTGCCTCTCGACCTTCGAAAGATCCATGAGTAAAGAATTTTGAGCCGATAAATTTTGCACTAAAAGATTCTTTATAAATTTTGAATATTGAAATTTTGGAAACCAAACGGTGTTGACTGCTAAACTGACCACATAGAATAAAGGGCTGCGACAGAGCTGTGTCTTGTCTGGAAATACCACGCCTACTGACCTGCAAATTACAGCAATGTATATTTTCTAAAAATTAAATCTTTACTGGGATAATGATATCAAATTGTTCCGGGTTTTGTCATAATTTTTAGAAAATTCTATAGCCATTTCCATCACAGATAGTTAAACTACTTACATATGTTTATTGTCGAAGGTTGGATTGTATACATTTGTCGTTCGAGTAAGTTCTTTCTGTCTGAAATTAGCTATTTTCAAAGCTGAACTACACAAATGTAATTTGTTCAAATTGTAATATTCAAGATAACATTGTATGTAACCTATTTGTCTTGACAGTGTTTTACCGTGGTAATAGTTTATATTATGCTGCAAATTACAAAACCATCTCAAAGCAACAATGCAGTGTCTTAGCTCTATAAGTAAAAACTTTTCTAAATTATATAGTACAAATTTAAATTAATATCTCTGCCATTCAAAAGTTCCAAACTTGCATGGCAATTTAGGTAATTGAAAACTTTTAATGGCAGATGTTAGGCTTTTATTAAAGTTATTACAGATATTGAGTTTATCTCGAGAACCTCTGACTTTTCCAGTTGTTCCGCAGGACTGACTTCTTTGTCGATGATCTTGTATGAGTTTTGAAATGGCAAACCTCAATGAAGGAGAGTCCAAATAAATGATTCTTGAAGTGCGGCTTGCAGTATACATATATATAGGAAAACCAATTGAAGCATCGATCATGTAATACTACATTTGCCATATCAAGCAGTCTCAAGAGCATCTTTCAGAGTCATTAGCCCCTTACTTCCTTAAGAAATTATCTAAAGAGCAAGTGCATTAAATTTGGATACCCAACAGGGCGACCATTACTCACCAACAGGGAACGGCTGAGGTCCCGAGTCTGATTGCTTTACAGTGGCTCCTGCCTCGGCGTAGTCCCCGCCAGCCAGCTCGGAATAGTCGATGGGTGGATACGTGGGAAAGAAATAGGGCTGTTGCTTGTTCTGCTTCTCCAGCTTCACAGGCTGCCTCTGACCCTGTCCCAGATCCTGTTCAGGTTCCCGCACTTGCTCCAGGTTTGCATCTGGTTGCGGCTGCTGATGCTTCTGGCAACGGAAGAACCGCATCCAGATGGGTCCATGCTGCAGGCGTAGATGCTCCAGCTTTGCCGGCCCATCCGCAGGCATTATCCGAGATATGTTGGTTGATTTGTTCAGCTGGCTATGCAGCTGCGTGGCCGAGATGTGGACGTTAAGAACCACGCAGAAGATGCTGGCCACGATGATCAGGCCCAAGGATAACAGGATGAAGAAACACAGGATGTCCTGCAGAAAGGTGTTCATATTGCTAGGCTGCACCGAGCGGCGCTGCTCGCTTAACGCCTGGCTCTCTACTTTTGAAAGATCCATGAGCGAGGAATTTTTAGTAGTAAAATTTTGAACCATATTAAATATTTTTTTTTACAGAAAATTTAGATTACCAAACTTCTCAAGATACCATATAAGATGGAAGGCTGTAGACTGGTTTCTGGACTGGATATACCTAGCCTACTAACCTGTATCTTCATTTAATTGAATCAAATATTATTTAGTATAGCTTTTTTTTTGGTTTCTGTGAAAATATTTTCCATTGATTACCCTGCATTTCTCATGATAAGCCCAACTTTCTCGTCTTCGATGGCAATTGGTGTAATTGAAACGCTTTAACGGCACTTTGGAGCCCCATCAACATGGCGTTTGATGTGATTGAATTATTGGACACTTAAATGGGCGGCCCTCAGCGAAATGTGTGGGGGAGTCTTTGGCGCCCATTTGCCCATTTTCACACCTCAGACGGACGGACGTCTCTTTCTCCTCTGGATTTCGCCTTACATATCACTCAGCGCTAATGAAGATGTCTTCCACAGAAAGTCGGTACCGAATCCGTGGCAGCGCTGCCACCTCTGGCACTTCATTAGTCAGGAAGTGTTATACCTGAGGCAGACGAGACGATGGGTCCGGAGGAGCTCCGACCAGGCAGCGATGCATGCTAGGAGGAAATTGAGGCCCTAATTTGATTATATAGACACTAAAAGGGGGAGGCTCATTATATAAAAAGGCTTTGCTCAGCCATTACCAAAGAATTTGCCAAGATAAATTAGAGTTTTCTTCGCCTAGCTGTGTTTTTTAACGAAACAGTAATAAATAATGCTTTCTGTCTAAGAATAATAGGGTTTCAGAGCTCTGGGAACTTGAATTTATTCATCATAAATATATGCAAACAATTTATTGATTGCGATTATAATTTTTAGGAGAAAACCCTTGATTATTATTATAATTATATTTATTATATGAAAGTTCATAGAAACCTTTGACAGCATCTAAATAAAACTCTCAGTCTTTAAAGCTTCGAGTCTTAGTCTTAATCCCTTAAAATTGTAGTTTAAATTGAGGAGGTTTCTTTAGATTTTATATTGATTTCCTCCATTTTGCCCAACAAGAAAGTTCAATTCGGAGAACTTCACCCCGCATATAAAACAAAATAAGCTCGATTTCCGCAAATTGTGTTCAATCAGCTGGATAAAATCAATTAAAAGGCAACACCAAATGCTCGGTTATACAATCAAAGTTGTAAATTGTAAATGCCCCCACAGTGTGACGCTCGGTTCGGCTTGGCAAACTGATAAGGCCACCCGCCCCGCAAGCTGAGCCATGGAAAACCAAATTCAACAATGGCAGCGGAGACATTACATAACCTCCAGATGCCAGGGCAGGCACAATAACCTACAAAGCCAGCAGCCTCCCTCCACTAACCAACTGAACCCGGGTCTGGGCCCAAAGGAGGGAAATCAAATACAAAACTAAACTGCTAAAAACCAACGTAATACAGTTTGTAGCTTCTAAACAAAAAAGAAATAACAAAAAGCCGAGCGGGAAAATCGTCGGGTCGAGTTGTGTGTGGGAAATTGCGACAACGACAAATAAATTACAGCAACGCTTAAGGTCAAGCGATTTGTGCAGAAATGAGGCATATAGAAAACATATTGCCGCGATCGCTGCCTTTCTGATAACCAAAGAAATGAATAGGCCCTCGACTACTGCCAACTGTTAACTGCCTGCAGACGAACAGTGATGGGCAAGTATCAGGGTAGAAGTACCTATAATATATTATGGTATGAAAAACTCATTCTACAAAAAATTCTAGAGTTTTGAAATCGTATAAAAATGTGGCTAAAAGTAAGCAAAAGATGTAGAAAAATAAAAAAAATCAAAAAATATAACCTTAAAAAATGTGGCAAAATGTAGTAGAAAATCGTAAAAAATAATTTATACCGAAAAAGGTATTGCATTGCATAGACCTTTTTAAGTATTTAAAAAAACCTTTGTAATTTCTAGAGCAATGTAAATTGTTTTTTTGTTTTCTTACATATTGTAGCATAGTTTTGAACACCATTTTGAGGGATGTAGTTACTATATTTGTGTCTTTAGGTTCTGTCACTAAATTTTAAAATTTAGAAATATTGAATAGGTATAGAAAAAAGTACTATTAGTTAACTTGTACCTTTAAATAACCAATTTCCTTGCCAATTTCTAGTACCTTGGGCTTATCAATAAGTACCTTTAGCATCACTGCCGCCGAGTGCCAGACGGGACAGACTGCCGACGAATCGTGGCTACCTCAATTGCTGCGGGGTCAAATGGCGTTGAAGTAACGAGGCGAGCTAAATCATCGACTTCAACTGGGAGTCAACACGTGCAGAGCGTTCCATGCCCCTGGGGGCTGCGACTTGGTTGCGAATCTCCGTCTGTGGAGCTGCGCCACAAGAATTGATTGCCACTTGGGAAGGCCACTCCGGCTGCTTTTCTCGCGCCTTCGTACATATAAATCAAAAGAATTTTTTCAAAATTGCAGTCCACGGCTTTAAGTGCCGAAGAAGGTCCCCAGCCCGAACTCTTGTCTGACATTAGCTAGCTGCCCGGGGAGTGCCCCAGCACTTCGGGGATGAATCAAGGTGTCAATTTGGCGAGTCGGCTAAATTTCGGTAGTCAACGATCAATTAAATTCGCATTAGGCAGTCGATTATGCTTCTCAATCTGTGGAAAATATACTTTAGTGATTTAGTGTTATCCGGGCAAATTGTGAGAAGTGGAACTTCTAGGTATAATAGAGGTGTTAATTTAAAGAAGAAATAATATTTAATATTTAATATTTAGCTCTTAAAATCATGTTCAGATAAGAATAATTGAGCAACACCTTATTTAAATCATTAAACTATAAAATATAAATGGGTTGCCATAATAATTAAATGTTTAACTGCATTCTTAATCAAAAATCAAACAAATCGCAGTGTTATATTTAATAGAATTATTTATAATGTATTTCTCTACTTAAATTTGCTATATATAAACTCTGCATTTAATACCAAATGCTTGAGTTAAATATAAAATTATTGCGCAATTCAAGGCCGTCCTGGCAACTGATAATCGTATCTATTTAAATATGTTAATTGATTTTTAAAACCCACTTGAGATACTCCTTGTAATTGGTGCTTTCCCGCTCCCATTCGCCCGTGCAGTTCACCAAGAGTTGCCCTTTCGAGGAGGTGAATGCCTGTGCCTGGCCAGTTTCATAACCCATCGGAAATGCACTGCGCTTGGTAACCAGTCTCTCGGCTATCGTCTTCGTGCCTTCATGTCTTCATTTCACCCACAGCCACCGTCACCGCCACCACAAGATTGTGTTAAAATTTTATTTTTTGCATAATTGAAAAAATTTAACAACTTTGGGCCAAACAAATTTTACGTTAACTGTGCGCATTTTGTAATTTCGCTCGCGTGCACATTTTGTTTGGTGCCGCGCCGACCTGACCCATTCCTTGCTGGAAACTTAACAAAAAAAAAAAAAAAAAAAACTAAGAGAAACAAAAACATTATTACAACAAGCAGCGTGATTTCCGGAAGTTGAAGCGCAAGCAAGGCGCCTGCGCCTGCGCCTGCGCAAATGTCGTCGTCTCTGCTGTCGAATTGATTGTTGCTGTTGCATATTGCCGCTGCAGTTGCTGCTGCTGCTAAAGAAAGTCGTGCTGCAACGGCTGCAACAGCAGCTCGGCAAAGTCACCGTCCTGCCTTCGTGCGAATAATGTCATTTGTGTTTGTTTTATAACCAAATTTACAACAAGTTGCCACTGACGGCGACAACGACTTCAGGGGCCTCAATATAATTGCTCTAATCCATGTCAATGATGCCAATGGTTGTCAGCTCCCAGAACTTTCTTTCAATGAATTTGAACAAAAAAGAATTACAAGAAGTTGGTTTCAAAATATATAATGCTCTTATATTGAACAATTAATTTTATAAAGTAAAGTAAAGAAATACGGTTAAATACAAAATAACAAAATACAGACCCCTGACCTGACACTTAAAGAAAAAGAAAAAAAAACCGTTTTAAGCTTTTTCTTTGGGCAAACAACATCTGTTAGCCACTTAGCACTAGGGTTTCGAAATTCTCTGCAACAGACTAGTGAGATTTTACAGATTTTAACTTCCTGAAAGAAAACAAAGAAACAAAATCACTTTCCTACAACTTTCTCCCACTACTTTCCCCTTAAACCTTTCAGAACTTTGTTCTCATCAATCAATTGGCTTAATTTAACACCATTTCTTACCTTACCTTACTTTCTTACCTTCTATACACTTCAGGGTCAGCAGTTATGTAAGCTTTTAGAAACCCCAGACTTGCGTCAGTTCCCGCTTTTTATTTTTAGTAAGAAAACAAAAAAGAGTTAATTCCTTATTAATAGGGTTTCTTCTTTGGCCGCGGTGATTGGTGGCCAGAGATGCTCTTACATAATAATTATCGGAATAAAGCTGTCGTGGCTAACATAAATTAGCATTATAGAAAATAGAAAGGTCTGCTGCGGCCTTTGTTAGATCCAAATGGTGGCCAAATGGTGTTTTTGCCCTCGCATCCTATCCACACACTTGACCATTCTTTGAGATGCTGACGATCGTGGCTAATTTTGTGGACTTCATAAATCTCGACTGTGGCGAAATTTCGTCCGGCGGAGGCATTAAATTAATGTTCTAACATAAATTTATAATTCATGTTTAAAGGCCAGGCCAACAAACACTTTTGTAAGACAGAAATATACGGCTTTGTCTTGGCAACCGCCAGTTGAGGTTGATTTAATGACCTTTCTGAGATGCTGGCACAGACACAGGTACTTTTATTAATTATATTATTGGCAGACGCTTAATAAATGCTAGACTGACAGGAAGCGCTAATTAAAGGTACATTTTTCACGCCTGTTTTTGCCTAATTAATTTTGTCAAGCGTGGCAACCTGTCTGGATCCTTTTGGCCATTACTTTGGTTTGCCAAGGCCACTTAAGTTAAGTTATTTGAATACGTTCTCACACATATATAATTCGAATGCAGCTCTTCAGCATTGATGTCTTTATATTTGAATAAATTCATCTCGCGCTTCACGCACTTCACTCGCCACTTGACCTTTCAATTAATCATGGCTAATATACGAGTGTGAGTTTTCCAGCCGTGCTTTTTTCAGGCAGCTGCTGCTGTCAGCCAGCCAATCAGACATGTTTTTCATCTCCGTTTTGTTTACCAAAAGGTTTTCACACCGCAAGTCAGGTTTTTTTTTTTGGTTGGAAGTAAGCCAAACGGCATGAATATTTAAGTATTTTCGTTGAACCATGCTTAAAATGCAAATACTCAGTTTGTGCATACATTAAGGTATTTATTTTGGCCAAAGTTCAGTCAACTTTGGGCCATACTATTTATTTAGTTGGCATATAAAACATAACACAAAGCAAAGCCAAACAACGTATTATGCAAAACCCTACGAAAAAGAACCAACTCATTCACTCGTGCTGAATGCCCTTCAGCCATCCGATTGTATAATACAATATTTATGCTCAAAAGAAATGCGGAATTCGGTTGGCCATTCACGAAATTAGAGCATATAAATATTTAAGGCAATTTTTCACCGAAATTACCGCACAATAAAAAACCCAAAGCAAACACAACA
The DNA here is from genome assembly GCA_018904745.1 of Drosophila orosa. NCBI lineage: Eukaryota > Metazoa > Arthropoda > Insecta > Diptera > Drosophilidae > Drosophila > Drosophila orosa. Next base: position 21,247 of record JAEIIH010000119.1, read on the forward strand.
ATGAATTCAATATTCGCAACGACACAATAAATAAATCGAGAAACAATTTCCAACTGTCTGTCATCCCATTGGAAATGTGTGTATCGTTATCAATGGAGATCACTGGGTGAGTGGCGCCCGGCGCTAATTGTAAATTATGGAAGCTAAAAATCGGAATTGCTACCGTTGGCTGTAGGCTACAGTCCACAAAAGGTAACGTAAAAAAACTATGACATTTCGGCCAGAGGGAAGAAAATTGCGTGTTAATAGTCATGCAGGGCATACAATGGGATTGCGATTGCGCCCCGGCTTTCTTTCGGCCGATCAGCGAACAATCGGCATCCGTGTGGCCACAAATCAAATGCTCGTTCGTAATCGCAACAATGAGCAATCGCTCGCATTAGCCGCAATTGTTTGCCCAACTTTTCGGCCTCTTTTTGGAAATGGGATCGGTTCGGGAGCGGTTGCATCAGTGGCTGGCTGGCTGGCTTGGCCACCCACCCACTCCCATGAGTGGAGTGGTTTGGAGTGGAGGAGCCTCCCCGTGGGGACCGCAGCGACTTCCGACAAGTCATCCCGGGCTGACCCATCATCAGCCGTGTGTGTTTGTGTGTGATTATCAACTTAATCAGCGGCAGCTAATTGCTGTCTGCCACCGCATTTGCACTCAGCTCTAAGTGCAGCTAAGTTGGAGTTGTTACAAATTTCCGCCCGCCTGTCAGCAGATCCCATTTCCCGAGAGCCTCTGAAAAACGTGTGAAAATTATGAAACTGCATTTTGATGCAACGTCTGTGCTGGTGATGAGTGGAGGAGTGAGTGGACGGGACGGACTCCCGAAATACGAATAAGAAACTCCCCCTCACTCAAAATGTGAGCATTTGATTGTGCCTCTGTGGATTTTGCGAACAGAGAGAGAAATTATTTAAATATTTTATTAAGAATTTGATAAGATATGTAATATAAGAAATATATTCT